>CAEGAE010056500.1:0-22021 GCA_903067095.1 Girardinus metallicus
ATAGATAGATAGATAGATAGATAGATAGATAGATAGATAGATAGATAGATAGATAGATAGATAGATAGATAGATAGAATTTGGCGTATTATGATGCAAAAACAATTAGAAAACACTTTTACATAAAGGGAGAAATAAAATCTAGATGGTGATGACTGAAAAGAAATCCAGTTAGTTTTTATGACTTTTTTTTTACTCCATTACATGACCAAGCTTAAAACATGTGTTTTATACTTAAGATATATATTTGAAAGTGACACAGAATGTAGGAAATTACAAATTGGAGCCCCAAAAATGTGAAATTACAGTGATTTTTGCTATGAAGAAAACTATAAAACCCAGAAAAAACATGTGCCAACATATGTGTAATCTCACACATCGTTTAGGAAATGCTGTAAAAACCAGAGGAAAAAACATTTGGTTTGAACAGTACAGAAATTCCAGTGTAGAAATATCCTTAAGGCATGGTGCAGACAAATCTTTCACTTTTGATTTTGCTTTCACTTTCTTTAACTGTGAACAAATGTACATGAAACAAGGTTTGCTCCACAGTTGACATTCCTCTGTGGCATATCAAGACCCCTTATTCACTTCCTAGTATGATAATGAAATCCTTATGAGTTTATTTATATTCTCATGCGACCCCATTCCACTGGTGGTGTCATATTTTTAAACTCCAGAAAAATACATAAATGGCAAACACATGTATTGTCAAAAAAGAAAATGTTTTGTAAGCACTTTGTAATGCTGACTGGTTCCAGCAAATCAGTAATCCCCTTACCAGAGTTTACAACGAGAGATGGTGCAATCATTACAACAAAATTCTTCTGTTGCCTTTTGGCTCCTTATATAGCAATCTTTCCCCTTCATTTGTGAAGATGAAGTCTGAGTTTGACAGTTTTGTATCACCTTTTAGTTTGCATATGAGCAGGTACATCAAGAAAAAGAGGTTGATTCATGATTATTGTAAACTTGTCATCTAATTTTCCAAGATAAACCCAGTTATCTTCTGTGTTTTTCCATATTTTCTTGTGAATTCAAATTCTTTATTGCCTATGTTTTGCTTTGCTAGCAAACAAAGTAATGTGCAGGAATTTAGAAACACAGACGGCGAGTGAGGGAAATCGCTTGCTGGGTTCCTGCTATTGTTACTGGTTTGTCTATTTGTCTCACATACATGAAGTAATCCCCACGTGCTATACCCTGTGACAGGTTGTCCTGTTTTCATTCCTCTCCAATATTTTGTTCTAACTCTAGAGTTTATCCTGAGTGTTCCACAAAGGAATCATTAGTTTTGTAGAACTTGCAATAAATTGAAATGATTTGGTTCAGAAAAAAAGTGTTGTTGGAGAACAGTGACTTTTGAACATGTTGCTTCATAATATAACTAAAGTGGATTGATTGATGTTAGAAATATCTTTTAAATGATTTAATAAAATTAGACATACTGAACAATACCTTTAGTTTTTTTTTTTTAATTGGTCAGACCTACAAAACAAATAAGCATAAGCAAATGGCTAAAAACATCATGCAATATTGAGATTACTTCTGTACAGACTGACTTGCTTTGTTTAAATAAGGTTTGGAATTGCACTCAGGGTTCCTACATAGTTTGGAAAGATGTGATATTTGATTGATAAAGAAGGAAAAGGCTATATATCATTGAAAAATATATAGCCTTCCGTCCTTCTGCTCGCCTTTCTCTTCGTCAGATTTACAAAGTAAATGTACATATTTGAACTATTCAAAGAAAAGAAATTAGTCATCTGACAATTTCATCAAATACACATTAATCAACAATGTCTTGGTGACAGTCATGTACTGCCAACAGAAGGACTTAAGATAGATAAATATCAAAATGTTAAACATTGTGGAAAAACTTTTATCCTTTAGTTGTTGCCAATTCTTCTGCAAAAACCCAGTGATCGGTTTGCCATATTATTGTGGCAGTATTAATCATGTCGATGGCTCATTGGAATTTGAAGAACCTTAGTTTTGATTTGTACAGTTTCTTGTAGGTTTCATTTAAAGCAAAACATAAAAGGCAGTGATAGATAAATCAGATTTTTTTTTCCAATTTTATGAATATAACAGTGCACTTGAGGCAATAAGCAAAGGACAATATGCTGTAAAGGATAGATAACTTATTTATATTGCTTACATTAGAGTCATTATTTTAATATTTATTTAGGTCAAAAATGGATTTGTAATAGGCTATTTATGCAGAGCTTAATTTCTGTGTTTCCCCTCTTATGAAAATGCGGTAACTTGGAACTGGTTCTTCCATTAGCTCTTGAAAAGCCCTCAAAGCCGCCAGCAAATTCGAGATTGTTTCAGGCAGGAAATGAAATCCTACTGCTCACTAGGATTAGAATAACAATTCCCGTGTGGCTGCTGCACATTTGGTTGTACTGGACGTTAAACATGGCGTTTCCTAAAGGACATTTATTCTTATTCTTATTATTTGAAAAAAATAAATAAATAAATAAAAAACAGTCAGTATTGGGATACAGTGATGTGTTTGTAAACTGAAAGGGCCCACGCCCATGGATGTATCCCCACTCCCGCACGCAAGCGCAGTGGCACTCCTTCTGTCAAACATGGCTGTTCTTTGGAAGGAGGAAAAATGATGAATTGTGTTGGTATTTCTCTGGAAAAGCAGCAGACATGGCTAGGTTGGCTGACTATTTCACTGTCGTCGGATACGACCAGGAGAAAGCCGGTAAGTTGTTTGCGGTCGCGGACTGAGCGGAGCTCCGCTGATCCAGGCCGTGTGTCTATGTGTATGGTGATGTTGGTGCTACATAGCGTTAGCCACACGGCTAAGGCGAGACTGGGAAACACTTTCTTTTTCTCCCATAAGCAGGCCAGATGTCAGAAACCACACGGAGGGGCGTGGGTTCACACACTGTGTTAAATCAGTGCAGGAGGTGGTTCATTAGCGAAGGATGTGATATTTGACTCGGATCAAGTGAAACTTTTCCTATGGGTTTAAAATCTGTCACATCCTGTCCTGTTGATCCAGTGATCCAGCGCCCGTTAACGGGAAAGCTGTCTGTCCGCAGCTCCGATTTGGCCATATAAATTCAAGTCTGGCTCCTCCCTTATCTATTTGTCCAGTGAGTCAAGCTAGGGTATGATTATTGATAACCCGTTTGTAGTTTTCTAGCGTAATGCTATGTTTGCTATGCTGGGTCTATTTTTATCCGCAGCAATCCTCAGTCATGTATTGTATATCATTTTTCAGTGGCGCCACAAAGGAGGGTACAGGGTACGCTCCTCTCACCAGGCGGCCTAGAAAGGATAATATGATTTTAATATTAATTTAAGAAACAACAGAACGCATGGGGGGTACGTTAGCAGAACATCCAAAATACTTGTGGGTCACAGCAAATGTCACTAGAAGGAGCATTGATTAAATGTTTGACTTAAATTACATTGAAACCTGTTGTAAGCTTTGTCCCACCATCACAAAAACATTCAACACTGTTTTGATATCGTCATGAATTGTTAAAATAAAAACCTCATAATGACTTTTTTGGTAGAAAATGTTGTTATAAGGCATACTTATTACAGTAGGATATATGGCAATAACATTTTGCTTTGAAACAAAAATACATTTTGTCTTTTTTTTTCTTCGAGACACAAAAATTAGGATTTGCATTATTTCCATGATGGCATCTAATAAGCTATGTACATATGCATCAATAAGGTGAGTTTTATAGATATCTTAAGTTGATTCACAGGTACTTAAGTTGATTGATCTCTGTAAAACATAGTTTGTTTAACTAAAAGTAATGGAAATAAATTGGCAACGACTAATATCGGTATGCTTACTTTACGTTAGCCTTGGATTTGCTCATAGTAACATTCCCACTGCTAGTCCTAAATTTGTCAGTCTTAAATAAAAAAAAAAAAAGTTACGTATTATTTTCATTTGTAAGCTTCCTCCACCCTCTTCTACATCAGTTTGGGGAATTTGTGTATTCCAGTATTTTTAGCATCTTTTGGATCTACCCAGAGACTGTGTACACCAAATATATTTTATTGTATACCGGTGTTGTTCTCAGGATAAGACAATGGTTGCTGATATGACAATAAGCAATCTAACCAGGACCATAACTGGTCACCCCATTAAACACTTTTTGGATGCTCCCTTGATTGTTGATTTATTTCTGTTTGTGTGAAGAGTGCTGGCTGCAGCGTTGCACTGCTGCAAGAAAAAGCAATTCTAAAACTAAAGTTTTACTCTCTCTGTTGGGGGTTGGCAAGGGGACAGGAAACCCCTCATGCTTACACTTACATGTTATTTCTCAGGTCCAGCCTCACATTCCTTTCATCCAAAGACAGGAAGCAGCTTTGCACACATTGAATCATTCATTGATAAATAGATTAAAACTTTTTTTTCTTTTCTTTTGGCACAGTTCTAAAGTTAGGGCTGCTCATTTAGTAAATTGCTTGTTTCTAAAACAGCTTAAAGCTTTGCCATTTATTTGCAAAATGTTGTTTGCAGAAAGTAAAGACTTTGGATTAATTTGCTTAGCTTCTTACAGTGGCACCTGTTCAGCTTCATGTCTGCTCTGGCCTCGTTGAATGCACTGTTACCTCGCTATGCTGCACGCGTTAGGTAAACAGTGCCTTTCATTGGCTGTGTGCATCCCAGCATCCACTTAGATAAGCATGTGCTCAAGAGATAGATTGTTCCCTGTGTTACTAGAAAAATTTTAACTAGATTAAAATTTAGACAATTTAAGGAAGAGTCAGTGATGTTGTTTTTTCGTCTTCTCTGCACTCTCAACTAAAGATCAACTTAGTGAAGTTCTGTCATCACAGATCGAAGTTGATAAGGGATCTGAATCTCCTCCTGAAGAATAATAGCATTCCCTGGCTCTTTACTGGATATGTCTGTTCGCTGTTGTGTGTTTTCTCAGAGTAGTTGCTGTTTTGGCTCAAAGTTGCAAAGATGCATTGCCTGTTATGAAAAAAATCAGATAAGTTTAAAAATGTCTCAAATGCATGCCTTATTGAAGGTTTCAGTGGTGCAGAGTTGTTGGTCTAGACAACAGACTTCTCTTTCATCTGTCCCAACTTGCTCGTTAACTTTAAGCAGCAGTCCCTACGTGGCTCATCACTGAGCCTGCCGTTCCATCTTGACTTCTGCTCCACTGGCCTGACCCAGTTCTCACATTTGGATCTCTCTGTGAATAAGGCTTAAGGTTGCAATCTGTTCACAGTCAGAGGATACGGTTCACACCTTTTGTGGTGATGAAGATTCTGGCCACCTGTCACAAGATGTTGTGGGAGATAAAATAAAGGCACACAGAGAAGAGATGGTGTAAAAGTCAATAAACAAGTGTGGCTATAATAGAAAAAGTATATCCAAACCCATTTTAATATTCATATTGTTCTCCTCTTTGTCTTTTTGCAATGAACATAAATCCACAGCGTACATCTCCAGAAATATTTCTATGGCCCAGAAATGAATGAATGAATGAATGAATAATATGTGAAACAAAATGCCTTGTTGATCATAATAAAGAGGAACGTGATCAGTGAGGTGGGTTCACTGTGGAATCTGTGCAGTGTCCTTCCCACTTGGAATAGTTTCCACAAGAAATGTTGGAAAACTCTTCAGAACCCACACTGTACTCTGCGTTTTTCCCTTTTGCAACGCGGAGCTGTTTTTCTGTACTGGCATAACTTTTTATATAGTCTGGAAAACTGTTTCCTGAAAATGGCTACTTTCCAAGTAAAAAAACTTCAGACCAGCTTATTTTCTAACAGTTTATTTGGAGGAAATCAGCACTGTTTTATTGACTCAAACTGCTCATTAAATGTGCTTTACAGATGCTGTGGACAGTCTCAGCTTTGTGGAACTTCATTGTCGGGGTCTTGTGGTCTCAACTTTGGGATTTACTCATGTAATGCAGCACAATTTTGCAAAAATATTATGAAATTCAAATTTTAAATGAGCAAAAAAAAAATAAAATAAACCTCCATTAGCAGCAGCTGAGTGGAATGGGATGTGTGCATGTTAAGATGTCAGTTTGAAAGTGTCGGATGTGGTGTTGCTTCCCAGTGTGTTTGCCTATCAGTAAGTGTCTTTCAGAGCATTATTGTAATAGTCGTACCAAAAGTGAGTTCATGCAAGGTCTCGCCCTTCAGAACTGTGAGGAATGAATTGACTCTCTGTTCAAACTTCTCAAAGAGAGTTAGTGTTTTTTTCTAGCTGGCTAACTTGGCACACCCACATGGGAAGTGCTTTTGCTTAAAAAGAAACCTTTAGATAAACTAAAAGTTCATGGTTCATGATTTTATCTGCCACCTTTGCTCACGTGTTTGATCTTGATGTAATTAATAAATGTTATGGACACATCATAATTATATTATTGCTTTTGTGGCTTGTTATGATTTCTGGTTCTGCAGACTTGTTTGCAGTACAAGCTTCTGTTGATCTACTCTGGTGGCAGGTCCATAGTTTTATGACCCGTATCTTTTGTATTAGCTTAAATCATGTATGACTTTCAGTCTGTTGGCTTCATTCTGACACAATAAATAGTCTGTCTAGTTCTGCTGCCTGCTCAGTTTATCTGCATCGCATAGACTTGATGAAATAATTAGATATTTATTGCATGATCCTTTGCTGATTGCTTCAAGAAATATGTCTTCGACATTGAGATAAGCTAATACTTTTGGATTTTTTGGCCAACGCCTGATATCATTTTAATCACTGTCTTAAAGCTATGTTATTGTGCTGAGGGGGCCAAAAATCATACATTAAATAACAAAGTTTCAAACTCGGTTAAACGGTCTCTTAAAGTAAACATTGCTCGGGTACTGTTAGCTCTTCTAACAGCTGGAGACTTTATTGTTCCGACATTGGATCATCAAGTGCTGCCATGTGTTATTGTTGGCTGTCTGAATTATTATATATTTAAATTTGTGTAGTTTGTCTTGCTTTTATCGGTAATAACATAAACATAATGAAAGTGGGACTTTCTCAGCGCTTATTAGTTGAGGTTTAACCTCTTGAAAAAATAAATTGTGCAATCCTCTTGAGGAAAATTCACATTTTTAGCTTTTTGATAATTTATAGACTTATTTCAGCTTGTAGCCCCAATACATTATAAGCCACTTTTCTCGCTTTTCCAATGTGGTTATATATAGGTTGCAGTGACCATCTATTTATTTAAGAATGTAGTAAAAAGCATACTATAATTATGATATGGAGGGGAAAATCAAACATCTTTCTTACCCAGCAAATGTCATATTTTCTCTTTTCCCATGTACATGTATAAATAGCTGTTGTTGATGGATACCTGTTAACATATTGACACATTCTTGGAAAGTTCAGTTAATGTTATGGGCAGTTTTGAAATTTGTAGACATTTGATTCATATGCATTTGGATGCATGTGAATTTCAGATTACCGTACTGTTCAGCATCAGCAAGGAGTTCTGCAAATTACTTTCAAGAGGCACTCTTGCCACTTGAAAGTGATTTACAGGTACATTATAATGAATTAGAATATTCATTGTAAAGTTATTTCAATTTAGGTGTGTAAGATATGCACTGTGTCAAGCAAATCAGTGCTTTTCTTAGTAAACATATTTGTCTGTTGCATGAAGCATGAAATTCTTCCAAGATGTCAAAAACAACCCATACAGTCCATGGATACAAAGAAACCAAACCATAATTTAGGGTTGCAAAATATGCTACAAAATTATTGTAATTCTGGCATTGCTGCATGCAGTACGCATATATTTGGCAAAGAACTACAGAGGGCAACTAGTGTTAGCTAATTATTAAAGTACCCTCCATTAAGGCTCTCCATGACTCTGATACTTATTGTAAACAATAAATATCAACAGTTTAGCAGTTAAACAGTTTAACATTTGGACACTATCTAGAAACAAGTGCTTCAATAAAATTTTGTTGTCGAGATAAAAAAAAACTTCACTGTATAGACTACCCCATTATCTGGGGATATATGTTTGCTATAAACTCAAATTACAAAAACATCAAGACTTTAAAGAAATCGCATCTACTTATTGTAAGTCCTATCATTATTGCAACATTCCCCAACATTATTGCAAGTTCTCTTTATTTTGTGAACATAAATGAAGTTATGTGTAGTAAAATAAAATGGGAGAGGGAAAAGTACTGGACATGTGAAGTAAGGGAAGCGCAAAAAGCCATGGAAAATTATGACAGGAGCCTTAAATCTTTCAGGGAATTAGAACACAATCCTGCCACTTAGTGCAAATTAATATCAGCAGGTTCTGTCCAGTGTCAGTGTTTCCCAACTCTGTTCCTCAAGGCACACTGCATGTGTCCTTGCTTTAACAGGCCTGATTCAGATCATTGCACTTCAGCAAAAGCTTGTTAATCAGCCATCAATTGAAATCAGGTGGGTCGAAACAAGGAAACACCTAAAACTTGCTGGGGAGTGTGCCTCTAGGACCGGGGTTGGGAAACACTGATCTTGGGAAACCTTGGTGTTTCTTATGCAGCGCCTCATAATTGGAAAAGACAATCAGCATTCTCAAAACTTTTGTAACCTTATTGTGCAAAACACTGGTGGCATTTGTTATCAAGGTAGGTTTCAGTGAAAACTGTTGGGAGCATAATCTGAAAGTGGAAAGAAAACCATGACACCACATCCTGCCATCATGACGAGCATCTCATTAAAGGGTTTCAGACAGAGGATTGAAAATCAGAAGAATTGCCATAGAGCCAAGGACCACTTGAGTAGAGCTTTGGAAAGATCTGGATTTTTCCAAATCTGTGTTTAGAGTTCAGAAGGCACTGCATATCTGCTCATGAACACCCTACCAAAAGTAATGTTTGAAATGTGAACACTTCATAAAATTAAAATAAAGTACAAGGGATAAATGTACGGACACATTCTTGATTAAAATCTACTTCCGTTAACCAGGATAATGAAGATAAATGAAGAGTTTACCTTTCAGCAAGTGATGATCACACACACACGAAGCTGGGAAAACTCAAATGGTGAAAAAAAGGGAGAAAGTAGCGGCTAAAATGGTTCAGCCAATCACCTGACCTAAATCCATAGATCGACTATAGAAAGAACTAAAGCTCAAAGAAAGGGCTGAAAAGAACTTGCAATTTGAAAAGTGTTGATGTGAAAGAAAAGGCCAGAATAACTCATGGGCAATGCAAATTACTAGGTTCTCCATAGATGAAGTATCTTGAAATTGTCATCTCCAAGAAATACTCATCTACTAAATGATTCATTTTCAGTTAGTGTGTTCAATACTTTTTGTCTTTCTCTGTGTATCTGTGCATGTGTGGACTAGAAGGGTCACCACCACCCTTTGGTGAGAATTTATTGTCATCGGCCCCTTAAGAAAAATATTTACTTAGTAAATTGGTTATATGTTTAATACTAATTTTATCTTCTCTATTTCAAGCATTTAAATAGGATGGATGCATCATAGAGTTATTATTGCCTTTATTCGCTGTGTTTTGTAGTTTGGATTCAGGATTTTTGGTGAGAAACAGAATACAGTGGAGCAGTTTCTTCCTCTTTGTTTAGGCCAAATTGATACGAAGGGGAAGTCCATTGACTTTTTTACTTTAGTCACATCTGTCGATAAGGTACACTACAACCAGAACATGATGGTGTTTGTGGTAATGCAAATTAATCCGAAGTTCATGGCAGGAAACATTTCAGCCATAATAATTTTAAAAAGGGAATATGACATTTTCCAAGGTTTTGCATCATTTGCTCTTCCAGTTACTTTGACCTTTTCACTGTTCCAAAGGGTTTTCTGTGCAACAATATCTAGATCTTGATAACTATTCCAGAATGAAATATGAATAGACTCACCGTGACGTGTTTTGGTTTTCCTCATGCATTTGACTGGGGCATGACCTCACGGTTCCGTCATGGTTTTTACATATTTGACCTGCAGTTGTAATTCGAAGCCTTGAAGCTTCCTGATATTTATGATGTCATCACTTAGTTAATCTCCAGTACCATTTTGCCATGCAAACTATGTAATGTTTCATCCTTTGCATATCATTTAGTGGACAATCAGTTTGGTTTTCTGATTATCATTACAAGTGTGTCCAAATGGGTTTCCCCACATTGAATCAGATGCTTACAATTGTTCTTAGTACCAAATTGAAGAATTTACCCATTTCAGTTTTCCTTGCGCTCATGTCAACCCATATTTTTTAAAGAACCAGAAAGTCCAACAGTATCAGAAATAAATTTACACAGATTCCTTTTTTGATGGATGTTCTATGTTTAATCAATCTTAATATTCTGGGATCTAAAAATGTGGAGAGGCAATATCTGTCAATTTGTTCCAGCATAGTCCACCTGTGTGCATAACCGGGCCAAAATCAGGTTGGTGCTGACGTCTGTATTACGTAAACTGGCAGCGTCCACTGGGGGCCTGTCCATATATGGTGAAGAGACGATGTTGGCTGATTTAATCAACCACAACAGCTGTTAGATAAATCAGGAAGATAAACAGATTTTTTTTTCTTTTACTGCTATAATCAAGAAAGATGAAGAACTTTTCCTCTGTGGGTTTTTCACTTGCACTTGAAAATATGCCACACCACGCAATTCAGAAATAAATTATTAGTATTATTCAGCCTGAGCCAAATATGCGTGTTGACTTGTTGTGTAAGTAGAGCTCTATTCTTCAACTTTGTCCAGGTCAGAAAATAAGAAGCGCAATCGAAAGCAGCTGTTGAAGATGTCTTTATATAAATGCTAAGACTCACAAACAAGAATTAGATTTTTAAAAATGCTATGTGATATTAAGGGAACATTTATGTGGTTTTCTTTTCTTCCAATTTGCACTTCTTAACCGTACCAAGCCCTTCTGTATCCTATCAGACTAGATTTTTATTTTTTTTTCCTTTTAAACATTTGTCATGGCCTTCAACAAGTTTTGTTGTTTATGTATCTTCTGCTCATAAGAGGAATAAATAAACAGGATTATTTTTTTGCACTTCATTCCCCTTTGTTTCTTGCTGGCGGATGTGCAAATTAGCATGCTTCTTTTTCAGGTCTGGATTCCATTATCCTCACTTATGGGGGTTCTTTATAGTTATCATGGGGGTAGTGTTTGAAAGTGGGGCTTGTTTTAATACACAAGTGGAATGCTTGTGGAATGTGAGGAATTTTGTCATTTAGTTTCATCTGAGGTTGAAAATTAGAACAGGGAACACTCAGTCCATATGTTTTTAATTAGAGAAGCTGTAAAGAGCCAAAACATTCAATAATCAGACAGATTGGTGTCCTGCTATCACCTTGCCATATTTGGACATGTTCCACTTGACTAATCTGATGAGCAAATCTGAACACCAACAGTGCCGTGAATAGCGATTTTCAGATTTCAGTTTTTTTTTTTTTTTTAGCTTTTTTGTCATTGTAATAATTTTTCAGATAATTAAACAGAATTTAATATCACACAAAGAGTAAATGCAGAATGAGGTTTTCAGTTCAAATAGTTAAAATTACCACAGTACGTACACGAGCTCTGCTAATGGAGGAAAAAGTATTTGCTGTCACAGGAAATCTGTTTACCCGCCATCATTGGTGGCTATGCTAATTGAAGAATCACGACAGACTCCGTTGTGGGGATGGAGCGATAGTGCAGCAGAGCATGTGGCAGGGTGTGAGGAGTGCATACATGAGCATGATTGACAGTGCTAAGACCCTCCTCCTGTCTCTGACTAGTTGTTTCAGACTGGGCATCATGTATTTCTGCAGGACGACAGGGAAAAGGCAGAGGAGCTGAATTTATTTTTCTTCCACAAATTAACTTATATTGTCATGACAGTGACAGTTTTAACAAATATATAAATCGAATATTTTTTTTTATAAAAGTCATCTACTGCACTTTAAGTCAACATAACTTTAAAAATATTATGGGGGGTTAAATAATAAGGATTATGATTAAAATCTTCCTGAATTTGCTAACAGCATTATTAAAAAAAAATAAGTAAATAAAATTAAACATTGAATTGGAATTTTTTGTCTGAATTAACTACAATTGTTCTTTGCATCCTAGTTGCTGAATTTTCTTCTGTTCATGCCACCCCATGTTAAGGTGTTCTTGAAGCTTTGTTGTCTAGCTTTTGCCATCCTAGTTGAGCTTCTTACTAAAATGAAATGTTTTTTGTTTGTATGTTTATGTTTCTGTGTGAATCTAAATATTTGAGTTGACCGAAAGCGTGAGAGCAGGAATGAATGTATGTTCACTATTAAACCAAGGGGATCACAAACCTTAGGCCTTCGTAGTGATTGATGATTCGCCCTCCCATGTGAAGTTCTAGGTTCCAAGGACCCTGTTGACAGCAGGCCTGAGGTGCCGGATGGCTGCAGTCCCGAGACCTTGCTTCATTCTGTTGATGTATAGCTGCTCAATTTCCGGCTGTTGTGGCAACTCTGCCTCCCTTCTGTGTTGTACCTAAGCTCTGTTCATAATGTAACACGTGGACTTCATAAGGAATCTGCTGGGAGATTGCTGCATCATGGCTTGTACTGTTATGAGTGCTAAAAAGTTCTCAGCAGCCAAGCATCCAGTGCCAACAGTTGATATGTAACACTTACCATGGTGACCTGATTTATGTCTAAAAAGCCTTGGCCAGTGCTAACGCCTGGCAAGGTTGCACGTGGACGTTTACTTAAGGGGCTGATGTTGCAAAAATTACATGATGGGTAGATTTTTCAAACAAGAATTTGTATGAAACTTGCCAACACATAAATTTTTTTAATAATAGGCAACCTGCAATTGTTTATCTTGCAATGACATAAATACAGCTGTTAGAAATATTAGATTTTCCAACTGGCCAATTATATTATTGATATTCATAGGGTTAATGCCTAATACTTGATAGATGATATTATGCGAAATAGTCCAAGTACTAAGCAATTGCAATATCCAACCAGTATCCTTGCAATAATGATTGTGATTTGATATATTGTGAGGCTCTAATATATCAATCTGAATTCACATAATGCTAGATCTTGGATTTGTGAGCAGTGCAGCACAGCAAGATGCTATAGGAAATTATATATATATTTTTAAATCCCCTCCTCTGGTAGCAGAACAGCAGCTTTCTGTTGTCTTGTTGTTGTTGTGGTTACTCCAAACATTTCCAGCAAAACAAAAAAGTAACTAAAATCTATGGATTTCTTTTTTTTTTTCAATCACTATACACAACTGACTGACTAGGAGATGGCTTTCTTTTTGTCCATTTGGGCAACGTGTCTTTTTCCAGGTGTTATTTAGTCAACATATTTTTTTTTAACCTGAATTCAGATTGTTGCTAATTTCTTTCAGTGAGCAGAAAGGAAGTGGCTGAAGCTGAGACATTTCAGGTGACTGGCATGCTTCATCTTCAGACGTCTGTTCTGGCTTGCACAGCAGTACGAAGGACAGAGATTCCCTTGTACAAACGATAACATTAGCACCCTTTCCTTGCAACACACGGATTGTGCTCTCACTGGCTGTTCTTTAAGGTCTGTCTAGTTTTTTGACTAGCACAAGGCCGTAGTGCTGGTCGCAGACACACATCCTTGGTTATCAGCTAAGTATGGTTAAATGGTAACAAATACCGTTTAACTTTGGTGAATTTGTTGGGAATTTTTTAATACACAAGAAGTCTTGTCTTTCTTGACAGTATCCCTCTCACTTCCTGATATAAACTGTTGTTAAGTGTCAAGTACAAATCTGATTGACTTTTTTATTTAGTTCTAATAAAAAGGCTTTAGACTACAAATTTTTATTTGACTGCTTTATTTGCTGTTATATTGGTGATTCTGATTTCATGGTTTGAGTTTTATAGTTTGCCTAAACAAAAATGCATTTACAGATCAAGTTATCTCGGTTAAATAAATTCTTTTATCGGCCACATGTATGCAGTTTCTGTCTGTAAGTGTCTCTTTGGGAGACCATTTTTTTTGCATGGAACAAAAATTGCTTCCAAACTGACAGAGTGAGGAGAAGTTTAAGATAACATCAAAATGAGGTCATTGAATTTTTTTCTCCTAATTAGATAAATATCCTTTCAAATTGGCCTTCAAGATTGCTAAATAAGAATGCTGCGGTAATACATCAACCTCTAAATAGATATGTTGACATGAATTATGTATTTGTAATTTAGATGTAGGAGTTTTGCAAGCCCTGGCCATGTGATGTGCATTGGGAATCGATTACAGAGTTGATTTGGAGGCAAATATTTCAGGGTTTAAATCTCCAAATCTGAGATGCTAAATGTGAAGCTTATTACGCCTGCAGAAGATCCCTGCCCACGTCTGCCTCATCACTGTTCTTGTGAACAAATTGAAGTGCTTTATTTATTGTACTCTCTAGGGCTAACATAATGCTGTTCATGAAGAAAAAATAGAAACACTTATAATGTATCTGTTTTGGTTGCCAGTTTAGTTGCTATCTGAACAGGGACATTTTAAAAGTTTTTGTTACCTAGATCACAGCAGAGGTGTGTTTTACTGAGCTGATGAACTCATTATTTCTAATATTTTTTTGAATGCTAGCTAAGGTAACAAGGTGTAGTGATTAGAATAAAAAGATCAATGTTCAATTTGTGATTTTAAGGCTTTGGAATGAAGAAGTTGGTGTTTTTTTCCTTTCTGTTTTTGTTCTGTGACTCATGACCTGTTTTGTATTAGTTCCAACTCTTGGTCTTTTGACCACATTCCTTATAAACATCTTGATATGCTCAGTCACACCCGCTTAAATCGTGTTCTCAACAACTTGGCAAAAATGTAATTCAATGTACTTGATCATGTTATTACTTTGAGTGTTTACTGAAGCTAGTTTTACATTGGTTGCTAAAGTTATTTTATTGAATTTCACCACAACAACCATATTGCTCTGTTTCAGCTGAGTTTCTTTTCATTGTAAAAAAAAAAAATTATCTGGATTGTATGTATTTTAACACATCCCAATAATTAATCTTTTTGCTTTAAAACACAGTATATCAGTTGCACATTCTCATTTAGTTTTAACACACCCTGAAAAAAAACAATATGTTAAAGTGTGTTCCAGCTGTAGCCTCTCACAGTTCCTCCTTAAAGCTTAAAATAATTGAAAAGAAACTTCCTTGAAAGTGAGAAGTGAAATCAAATTTGCAAGTGGTTTAATTAGTCATAGAAGGCAATGGACAACTTTTATGAAAAGAATTACCAGAAAAACTTGATCAGGCAGTTTTCACATTTTCTTCTAAGCGTTGCAAAAAATGAAGGAATAAATCAAAAGTTCTGCTTACTTTCATTTAACCTATTATTGTTTCTGTGTCTATTTATACATATTATTTATATTGTATAAATTTGTTGTCCAAATTTATAATTCAATGAGAAATATGATGTGGGGAGGCTTTCTATAGGAGTATAGAAACTCAAATGACTTTCTACTACCATAGAAAGTCTTACCACACCACTTATGACTTACAATTAAAATATTAGTCACAATATTGAATGAAAAATAAAATCATTGTTTACATTTCAGTTTATTTTGTCGTCAATACTTTTGTTTTTTTTACAAGAACTTTAAAACAAAAAAAAGTCAAAACTGCTAACTGTGCTCAAGTCTGAAGTATATGAACAAAGATGAATAATTTTTAAATATCAAAAGATAATCACAGACTAATACTAAAGTACTAAACACTTATATTAACGTGACACTTATGTTTACAGAAGCATCTTTTCAGTGACATTTTTTCTCCCTATGAGAAAAGATGTCATATACAGTAACTGGGTAGTTTTTATCTGTACCTATTTGACAGATATTTGTCCATTCCTGCAGGATCAGGAGAAGGATGTGGGAAGATCATTCAGCGGTTTCCAAAGAAAGACTGGGAAGGAACTGCCTTTCCTCAAGGGGTCGAGATGGTGAGTTTTAACAACTTTAATAGTTACTCAAAATCACTGAAACAGTGACTTAAAAAGTGTGTTTGGGATGAAAAAAGTCACTAATGGTTCTTTGGAAAGGTTCAATATTAAATTATTGGCCATGAAATGCTAAGAATACACCATAGTCCCACATCTCTCTGTGTTTTCAAAGTAAAAGAATGACATTTGATACATTTGCCCTTTGGCGCTTGAGCTGTAGACATTGGCATTTCATGTTACAGTCATCACTGTTTGTCTGAATTTGGTTTTCTTCTCACCTCATGCTCATTAATCAAGGACAGTTTACTCACATTCACATTTCACTTTATACCCAACATATCTGGTATTTTTCCATCTTCTTCAGTGACACAACAAACAGAATTACTTGCCTGTTTTAGTTTGGCCCCTCCTCATCTGACTGGAGACTCAATGGGGTCTTTGACAGGAGGTCTGTTATCCTTACATGGACAATCCAATAGATATAGAAAATATTTTCTTATCAGGGATGGGAAAAACTGTCAGTCTCGGGAGAAACATTCACAGTTGACATGATCACACAGCCCAGGACATTAGCGCCTGTCTTATATCTGTTTTTGTTCATTTAAACTTAGCACTACAGATAAGCTCTTAATGACTAAGCAAACTGGTTTGGGAAAATGAAAGAGGGAAAAAAATATTTTACATTCCAATATTGATCATCCATACAGTTTCACTTTTTGTACACTCTGTACAACTTGAACAATGAATGAGTATTATTTTTCTTGTGCTCTGTTTGGTTGTTTAAAAGGTTACTATTGCTATAAAATGATTATCAGTATTCAAGTTTCACATTTGTAAGGTCTGACAGCAATGTGTAACATATCCAGGAATTTCTTTGGAGAGAGGAAATATCAAATTTAAAGTATGATAAGAACAATGTATGGTGCATAATGCTAGCTAGCTACACCAAAAGATAGTAAACCAAAGCAGCTAAATTTAAAGACATGAAAGGCATGAAGACTGACAACACATGTTTTTCTGCTTGCCAGCAATCTACTCATAAATCTTCATAGTAGCAAGAAAACACACACAAAATAAGTAGATGTGATGACAGGCACCCATTGAAATGGGGGATGCCTGAAAGTGCAGGCAGTTCAGTGCCTGCACCTTCAGGCACAGAATTGTGCCGTTCTGTGCTGTTCAGTTTTACCATGTAACTTTAGCTCATTTTTCATATTCTATGGTTGTTCATCATGATAAACAGTTTTCATCTCAATTTGTCATTATTTTTTGGGGGTTTTCTTATATTGTTTTGCTTCAAGTTGAAGAGACGGGCAGTATTATCAAGCCGTCCTTTCCCAACATTAGAGATTTATGCCCTGTTTGGCTCAACCTTTTATTCAAATCCCCACTATTCACACTTCCACAATTTAAGGAAACTCTGGTATCCATGGTTTTGCAACAACCCCGTTTTGCCCCCACCCACTCCAGCTTTCCCCCCCAAAAAACAAAATGGATGTTTGCTGGTATTTTTAGCACATAAAAGGAAAAACACAGCAGGGGGTTCTTATGGCTTTGCAGAATTTCACAGCTGTGTCTGGGGAAAAAAGGAAACTCTTGATGTGTGGTTTATTGTCGTGATTTTGGGAACATATTGTTCATGTTTAGATCATGTTGACACAGTTGTAGCTTTAGCTACATTATATATTCTTTCACTCTGTAGACATGAGTAAAAAAAACCCTACTATATATTGTTTATAGAGCGGTATTTATGAGACTGTTCAGAACAAATGAAGCTGTTATTCTGCCACAAATATTCACTTAGTGTCTGGGTGGTTGAGTGTCACGCAGGCATCTTCCAGTACAAGCCACTTTAGTCTGTTGGTGGCCATTAGGAATGTGTCTTGTTCTGTGCCGCTGCTTAGAGATGGACCGTGATGTATTGCACCACAATCAAAGCAGACAGACATTAACTGTGACAAGGACGTTTTAAATTTGGAAGTAAAAGAAATGCTCTCTGCTGTTATTTTGGGCACTGGATGTCTTTGCGATGTGGTTGGAACTCATTTGTTTTCTTTAATGAATTTGGGGGATGAATCAGGATGGCGCCACTCGCTCAGCATCATCCCTCAAGTATCTTGTCATGGTTTTCCTCTAAATATAGAAATAGATTCAACAAGTTTAGCTGAATCTATTAGTCTAGTATTTCCAGATGTCATCCGGGGTTGTTGCATACCATTGGAAATTGGTGTGATGCTAAATTGAGACTAGTTCCCCTCAATGCAGGGCTGATCTTTCTAGCATTTGCATTAAATATTATTTGCTTCTGATATGCATTACATTTTTAAGAATATTTTAGGTTTTTGAAAAACATGCTGCTAGTGATTATTTTGTGGTGAAAGTTAAATATACTTGAAGAAAATAAAACAAAAAGGACAAGAAGGAGGAGGCTTTTCTAGAAATGTTCTTTCCGACTACGTGTTTTGTGACAAAATTTGGTTTAAAGCCAAATGACTGAAATTCCTTCTTTGAAGCTTTGCTTTAATGATGATACACCATGGTGTTTAACAGACCCACTTAGCAATTAGCATTTTGGCTCTGTTTTGAGCTGGTATGTAAGCCATTATTATTTGCAGATTTTCTCCACTCCATGAAAAAGAAAATGACTTTTTTTTTTTTTTTTTTACAAACACATCTGTAGACAACAGCGGATCAAGCACGAAAAGCATTTTGTGGTCACAACAGGCCCCCAGCAAACTAAATAGCCACAGATGAGGAATGCACCAAGAAAAAGCGTTTACAACTTGTGCTCGGAAAAATGTGTTTCTAATCTGTACAGGCAAGTGATGGTGATAGGAACCAGCTCAAATCCTCATCTGTTGTGGATGAGCCAGGTCTGTGGACGGAGGTCAGAGCTATGTGCACCTAGTAAATTTCCATCGCTTCACCCTCTAGCATCGATGCAGGGGTGCTATGTTTACTGTAAATGGTCAAGGGTTCACAAAAAGGTACCACTGTGGGGTCTTTGGGTGAGGTTTTTAATGTGTAAATTCCACTGAGCTAAATGATAATGGCTTAATGAGATGTATTAGTGGTTGCCAGCTGCTATTTTGCAATTCATTTTTATTTCTAAAACATTTTTATGAGTTTTAGGCATCATTATGTGGCAGAAAAAGCAGCTGAACAAGCTTTTCTGATATAATTAAGACTATTAAGATTAAATATGAATAAACAATTTTGGCTAACCATATAATTTTTTTTTTCGTTTCTTTGAACTTTGATATTTAGATAATTTGTCTTTTGATGCATTTTACAAGATCCAGTTTCATTAGATGCAATGGTTCTAAACTTTCCTGAGCTCAGTCGAGTTCAGAGTCAGCATTTTGTTACAACACACATCCTCAGCTGCAGCTGTTATTTATCATTTGTGTACAAATTAAGGACAGTGGTTAGATAAAGTAAATTATAAAATGTTTTTAGTTGTTCTTGTCTCTTTGTGTGGGGTTAGTTTGATACTGGTGTACAGGGTGTGAACAATATACTGTTTAGGTCTAAAACCTTTAGTGGTGAAAACAAACATGTTGACTGAAGATGACTTCATTGCACCACTGCAATCTGACTTTCTTCCTGTTTTTAACTGTAGTTCAACATGTGTAGTTCAACTGCTTCAGGTGTAATATATTCCTAATGGTGACAAGTAATAGCTCTTCTTACCAGAAAACATGGTAAATTTTGATATGGAAGAAATGGCTTGTGAAACTTCTGTTTCTCTTTATAAAATCTCTCAAAGTATTTGCTTTGTTTTTTGTTTAACCTTGAGATAAGCATAAAAACATCAGCGTATATACTTATCAAAACTATGCAAATAATTTATCACTGATTCAGTTATTCTTTAAAATGTATGGATTTGTGAAACCTATTTGTGGGGAAAAGAAGACACGAGCTTTTCTAACAAATATATATTTAGCTAACCACTGTTTTAGTCTTGTCTTATTCTGGTAAATCCAAAGAACAGACACCCGCCACTAGAGCCACCATTGAGAAGAAAAACCAGTAGCTTGCGTAGGTCCTGTTTTTTTTTTGTTTTTTTATAGTTTTCAAACATCATTAATGCCACAGGGTCCTGTTGCATAACAAAGCAGAGGTCATATTTGTTGGTTTTAGATAGAGCCGTTTTCTTGGAAATAAACAATGTGTGTTTGCTAAGAAAATCATCCATATTTAATGATGTGGAAAGCTTTAAATGTCTTGGTTAAAATGTTAAGCGTTATATTCTGCACTTTCATTGGTTCAGTATCTTGCAAATGTTCACACTTGGTCAGACTTGGTGTCTTTAGTTTGCTGTTTGGGTTTACCACCAGATGGCTTTGAGCAAATGAAGCAAATACACAAATTACATTTGCCACATATTCAGCAAAGAATCCCTGGAATTACTTTTAATTACTCTGTTTATTTGCTCAGTTTGCTTGTTTAATTACGGGCACTATTTGTTTAATGGATGACGTATGTGAATGTTTACAACATCTGTTTCCTGTAGACAACATATTTGTATCGTATTTAGAACCATGCTAATTTTGTTGTGGTGTTTTGGATCATTGTCCTGTTGATGACCCAGTTTCAAACAAGCTTCAGCTGTGGGACAGCTGGCCACATTTGTCTCACAAATACTTTGGTATGCAGAGAATATCATGAGTTCTTTCCGTAGCAAGTCAAAATCATCAGTCCTCCACCACCATGCTTGCTCCAAACATGAGGCTGTGCAGCAAGGCCAGACATCTTCTCCATCATCGAAGAAAGACGAGCCTTGCTCCTGGCATCACATTTAAAAATCCTTATATGTTCATTCTTGTACTAACTGAGCTGTCATAAACATTTTTGATAGCGAAAAGCAGACCAGTCGTCTAGAGATCGGAACTGGATTTTCTTTATATATTAGCTCAAAAACCAAGGAAGAGTTAAGGAAACAGCCTTTGATTAATCAAGAGTAACATTATAATTCCTTTATTTTTCCTGAAAGACTAAAAAGACAATACATTTATGCACATAAAAAAATTTATGTGGACAGCACATTAATTCTTTTAATGGGCTATAGCCCTAAAGAGGGAAGAAAACAATGGACTACAGACCAGCAAACTGCAAACTTGCTGGTGGTCAGGTATAGCAAGGTTGCAGTATTTTTCCACAACTTTTCTGACAGTCGTGGAGACTTCCTTATTGCTGTGACTTTATGGGTTGCTGTAAGACAGTCAACCTGTAATCTGACAGTCACTATATCTGCAGTTACTTCATTTGTGAGGCAAATCCACTAACATCTAGAAATGTTTTTGAGTCACTGAAGTAAAAAGCATCCGATTTGTCAGGTTTGCTTTGGCAGGTCCTTGGCCTGGCCTGCAAATTCAGTCGTTACAACTTTCCTGGCAACTTCACCTATATTAAATTTGACTGCTTGCAAAATTGTAGAAGCACAAATACAACATCTGATGGTAACTGGGATTTTTTGTGTGTGCATGTGTGTTTATTTTAGTTATAACAAATTCTTGATCAAAAATCATTTTTCAGTGTTTCCCAACTCTGGTCACCGAGGTTCACTGCCCTACATGTTCTAAGTGTTTTCTTGCTTCACCGTTTTAACTGATGGAGGATTAACAGGCTTACTCTGCCTGCAATTTATCTGAATCAGGTGTGTTAAAGCAGGGAAGCATCTAAAACATGCAGGGCAGTGTGCCTTGAGAACCAGGTTTGGAAAATGCTGAATTAGCACACTGTATATTAAAGCAAATACCAAACTAAATTGCACATATATACTATTAAAATGTCATACATATGCAATTTTTCTCAAACACAGACAAAAAACTAAAATTGTGCATATACACTACAAAAATATCACACGCATACAATTTTTTTTTAAATGCATACACAAAAGACTAAGATTGCACACATAATCTAATAAAATATAGACTCACCTTTTGTATGTGAGAATGATGTCACGGAGGAGGCGGGGCATCATTTGGAGATCAGATCGCGCATGCGTTGATACCACAGTGACGTCAGCTTCAAGTTGGATACTGGAGCTACACGGTGTTAGCGGCGTTTAGCTCAAGGCTAATCCGATTTATGAACGCTAATTTCGGCCAGC
>CAEGAE010056510.1:0-20371 GCA_903067095.1 Girardinus metallicus
TATATATATATATTTGTTAGCTACAGAACATGTCTATATATTGTGTTTCTGTTGCCTAACATGTAGACTGCAGCTGAGGATGCAGACAATACCCAGTTTTATTTAAAAAAAAAAAATAAAATAAATCTAGGACGGTAACCCTAAAAATGAAAGCTGCAGCTCTCTCGAGGGCGGTGCTATGGTAACCAGATGAACTGAACTACCACCATCACCCACCCTACCCCCCTTTTTTCCCTTCAACAAGCTCCTGTCGCCAACACAGGAATCCATCAATAATTCAAGCATTTCTGCTATTCTCATTGTCCCTGGAAATCAAATCTTCAGCAGGGAAAATGAACTTCATTTTGGAAGCATCATCATCCTCCTATATCCTTGGAAATTCAAACATTTATTTGGGATTGTAATTATAATCATAAAACAATAATATTGGCATGTAAACGTTGTGCAGTTATAAATACATAACTAAATGTAGTTTTAGAAAAGAAATCCTGATCATTAGTAATTACAGCAAATAACAAATCAAGGCTCGCTTTTCTTCTCATTTGTGGGTATTTGTTGCCACCTGGTGGCTGAAAGGAGAAGCTTTGAGTACCTGTTTTTCTAACTTTGTCATATTTTTAAAAATTATTGTCAGATTACTATTGAAATACTATATTCACTCTCTTCTATCATGACTTTTGCAGGTGCGTTTCCTGTCAATAATCTGATGGTAGTTAGTTCTATTTAGCCCCTCTGGGAAAATTATCATGATTTTTTTAAAAAGCACAATTTCTCTGAGTATCTGAAATCTTTGTCAAATCATTGTGTGTGACAGCTAACTTGAATGTCAGTCTTTACCATTTTGTAGCATTATCAGTTTTAATTATAAGTTTGTTGCAGAGAAACTGGACACAAACTTTAATTCAAGAAAGAAACATTTCCTTGCCCCTGGC
Organism: Girardinus metallicus; assembly: GCA_903067095.1. Lineage (NCBI taxonomy): Eukaryota > Metazoa > Chordata > Actinopteri > Cyprinodontiformes > Poeciliidae > Girardinus > Girardinus metallicus. Next base: position 933 of record CAEGAE010056510.1, read on the forward strand.
AGTGAAAAGGATGACATGGAAATGTTGTCATTTATGTGGTGCAGAGGTAGAGTGTGTGACCTGTGTACAGAGACCTTAGTCCTTAGCACAGCTGTCATGGATTTGAGTCCTGGCCTGATGATCTTTGCTGCATGTCTTCTCCTTCTCTCGCACAACCTACTTTCCTGTCTGACCACTTTCCAATAAAGGTCACTAGATGTGATAAAACCTTTAAAATATAAATCTAAATAAATGTAACCGGCAATAAAAAAAAAAAACAGGATGTTTTTTAAAATTAGTCTATTCATTTTTATTTATAATCTCTGTCAATGTACAATGCATGCCATCTCAAGAAACTTTGGAAAAAATTAAACCAATCGAACATACATTCCAATTGATCCTGGGCTTTGAGGTTCATAGTTTTGATTTGTTATTTGGGCCTAAAGAATTATGCTGAAAATGCAATTTTCCTCAACCTCTGTGCACCCAGTGGTGCAAAATGTCATTTATGTCAAAATGTGTTCCGATAAACTGAGATAAACTGAGATTCTGAATAATTTTATAAACTTGTTCTTCTTGTGTTGTCTACTGATAGAAAGAAAAGAAATTACATGTAAAAGTTTAACCAACATTTTTTGTTTTTTGAAATTCAAACCAACTTCTGTTGGTTTGCAGCAAATGAGCACACAGAAAACACCAAATGACCTCTTGAAGAGATTATATCCCTGTTTAATAAGTTACAGCAAACTAAAACAGAAACACGTTACTCTTACAAGTACAGAAAAAGCATAGTAAATAAGAAACAACTGCAACAAACAACATGAGACAGAATGCATTTAAGAAATGTTCAATTAGAAACATCTAAAAATAACATGTATGTTTAAGGCATTTGATGGGGAAATCACCATGCAACATGGATGATCAACTCCACACACTGCAGTTCTGCATAACAAACACTTGACTGGATTTAATCCTGAGATAAAACACAATTTAGGCTTATTTCTAAATATGCCAAGGATAATCTTCTGATAACAAAAAAGTAAAGGCCCACAAGTAAGATTTATATTAAAAAAATCTGAAAACATACAGGAACATAAACCTATCTTAGAGAAATGTAAACTGCATTAAAATCTGCTGGCTGGCTGGTCCCTGACACGTAATAAGAGGCTTTTTAAAAAAATAAAAAAAAGTAGTTTGTAGACACTGCTTAAATGCAAATAATAGAACTATGACGGCTGTAACAACACCAACTAATCTGATGGGCAAGATAAAAGAATTTCACTTAGTAACCGTTCAGGCTGCAGGGCAAAACCAAATCAATAAAATAAATTCCAAAACTATTTGCCTTTATACCTTTACTTTAGAAAAAGCTTGATAGTTTGACTTGAAACTATTTACACAGAAAAGACAAGGTGAATTTAGAGCTATCTTACACAAAAAAGTTGAATATTTGATATACATCAGATAAAAAATTTAACTCTTGGAAGTTAATCATGTAACTGTTCCATTCAACAGGCATACAGTTAAAATTGGAGATTTACTGTAGGCACATTTTTACACACACTGAGAAACTAATTAAATAATGAAAATTGATTAATTAAAAGCAAAATTAAATCCGCAAAAATGTTTTGTTTTTGTGTAAGATGTCCTGTAACAAACTTGATAACAAATCTAAAAGATAAGATACAAGCCTGCAGCTGCTTAACTGTGAGAATAAAATCCTCCACTTCTGATTGTTAGAATCGCTACTGTGAATAGGAGGTACTGGGTTTTTCAAAGCTTTCTTTTTAAGAAGTTTTCTCTAAACATAATACTCCATAACACAATAATAAATCAAAATTGTATAACTTAAACATTGCAAGTGTAAATCAGAGCAGGTGAACATTGTGTAGCTACTAGTTTGAAAAGAAACAGAGAAAAAAAACAACATTTTACTTTGTTTCCACTCTTAAATAATCAAATATTTGTGTTTTCTACATTCATAGTTTTACTATGTAATATTCCAATCACATTACCTTTAACAAAAACAAATATTTTTCTAATAAATAAAATAAGTCTAAATAAGTCCTGACTACATTGCAGGAAATAAAATTTGGAAAACTATAATCTCATTTTAAAAAGTATCTGCACTTTAATTTGCATGTCAAAGATCACATTAAGCTCCATCACAGCACATAGGCGTTATGAGTTTGCAAACTTGGAAAGTTTAAGAAGCTTTTTAGAGAAAGGAAGCAGCTGCAGATATAAGGTTTGCTTTCTTTTACTTCTGATTCTTTTACTTCTTACAAAATGTTCTATGGCATAAAAACATTGTTTTTACCATATTTCCCGGACTATACGTAGCTCTGGAAAATAACTCGCATTATTCAAAAAAATGCCACATGAAGAGGATAAAAACATATGTAAGACACATTGAAGTATAAGTCGCATTTATTTAGAAATTGTTAAACATGAGGGAGATCTTGTCCATATGATATGTCCAAATAAGTGCATATGTGTTCAGTTGCTTTTCAACAACCTCACAGAAACAGTCAACTTTGGCTTGGAAGTTTGCTGGCAGTTTCTGACACACCGATGCCCGCGCTCTAAATCAGGGGGTCAGGAACGACTCAGTGTAGCCAGTGACGTGAGCAGCGGGGCGGAGAGCAGACGTATGCAGTAAATCTGGGGTGATAGGCGGTTGGGTTCATTGAAGTGGTAAGACCAAGAAGGCCCTGCTGGAAAATCATTTCTATTCATCTCTTTGGCAACTACCAGGGTGTCTCCATGCTGGTAGTTGCCAGGATATCTCTATACACTGTTCACAAGCCTCCATAGTTGTTCCAGTAGTTTTGAAAGGTAACACCGACAGATATACATTTCTATCTGGATTCTATCTAGAACACAGCTCTAGCCGTCTTCTTTTCAGGCCATGATTATATTTCCTCAGGCTGCAGAAAGTTTAATCCTTGGTTCATGTCCGGCAGTATGATTTAATATTTAATGCATCAGTCAAAAAAATGCATCATGAAGAGAGGAAAAAAACATTTATAATTCACTCCTGACTGTAAGACACAGGACCAACCAAACTATGGAATAGGGTGCAACTCTTAGTCCGGAAAATACCGTAATCATAATTAACACTAATTCCAAGTTTTACTTTTTTTGGAATGCCTCCCTTAGTGGATCCCAACATACGAGCACAACTTAATAGGTGCTAAGGCCCATTTACGTTAAAAAGAAAAGCACAATTTTTCACTTTGAAGATGGAAGCCCTTTGCAAGAAAACTGACAAATAAGTTTTTTTCTTGGCTTGGATCATTTGAATTGTTGCATGCAAGTTATGAACACTCAGAGACCACTTCATGTTTGTCCGATGTCAGGGATGTTTCCGATTGAGGATCTGTGATGAAGCTGGCGCTCAACTGGAGCTTCAGTCTCTCCACTTCGTACTTGTGGAGGTACTCCTGGATCAGGTAACGTTCACGTTTAATTCGCGCCTTCACATCTGACGGGACATCGGGTATCAGCCAGGCGACAAAGAACTTCACCACAAAGACAACGTGCTGTAGAAAAAGAAAACAAAACAAGTGGCAAAGATTTACATATTGGCCACATATTGGTTTTGCGTGCTTAAGTTTGGAACAGAGCTGTGTTGTCTTACTTCCATGATAATAATGAAGGCCATTTTGGCTGCCAAGATGTGCCAGAACTGCATAGTGTGGGTGTACTGCCTCTCATGGCCTGGAGGGTAACGGTAGTCTCGATATCTACAAATTACAAAAAACACAAAGGAATCACGAACAAGAAATATTGTTAAACCTTGAAAAAATAAATAAATCTATGAGCCAGAAGAATGTTTGCAAACATTTAAAGATTCCTTTTACACATGATTTCAAAATTTTGTATCAATAACGAACAACCTAAAAACCTAAAATCCTTATAGCTCTGGCTATAACCTTAAGGTCACTGTCTTCTTCCAAGAAGAAGACAGTGACCTTATCTTCATGTCTGCTGAAGCTACACATCCCTACAGCATGATGTCACTCTGCTGATTTCAAATGACATGCAAGTAAACTTTCGTCACTAATTGTGACTACTGAAGCCTATTTGTTGCACTAGAGTATTTGAATACAAACACATGCCACAGTAACACAGTTTTTATTAATAAAGAAATCTGAAAACCATGAATAATTTTCCTTCTACTTCACAAGACTGAGCTGCTGTATGCTGGTCTTCCAAATAAAATGCCATGTTGTAATTGTTGGAAGTTTGTGGTTGTATGTACAGTAGGTAAAAGTACATTTGCAATGTACTGCTCTATAACTACCGATTATAAAAGAATGAAATAAAATGTCCTGGCAGAGAGCAGCAGTGGCACAGATGAAATCCATGAACCACACTAAGATTCATTGTCCAGACAAACACAATCTCTGAAAGTGAAAATTCATCCATCCATTTCTGTACACCCCTGTCCCTAGTGGGGTTAAGAGGGGTGCTGGTGCCTATCGGGTGCTGGTGCCTATCGGGTGCTGGTGCCTATCTCCAGCTAAAGTTCCGGGCAAGAGGAGCCAGTCTGTCACAGGGTAAGACAGACAGGACAAACAACCGTGCACACACACACTCACACCTAGGGAGAATTTAGAGAAACCAATTAAGTCATGTATTTGACTGTGGGAGGAAGCCAGAGTATCCGAAGAGAACCCACGCATGCACAGAGAGAACATGAAACTCCACGCAGAAAGACCCCAGGCCGGGAATCGAACCCAGAACCTTCTTGGTGCAAAGCAACAGTGCTACCAACTGCTCCACTGTGCAGCCGCTAAAGTAAAAATTATCCCCTGCAATAGTTTGGGCTAACGCTCACAATTTCTTCCATACCTTGTATTGGAGATTAAATTGTGCAACAAAAAACCCTTTCAACTCTTCATGACATGATAAGTAAATCACAGAGCAGCACGTGAACTGAAAACAGATTTTAAAATCAAAGATTTCCAGAAATCCCTCAACATTATGTTCTCTTCTCCACATAATGAAACACTGAAAACCTCTGTGATATAGGAAAATATCTGAATTCACATGATTCAAACAAAGAGGGATTAAATAAACAAAGTCTCGGTTTTGGCACTCTTAAAAATGTACCTGCATGTGGTAGTGGAGTTATGCCAATTGTCCTCAGGCATGTTGTCTGGATGTATCTGTGAAATGTTGTACACTGACAGGCTGTTATTGATATAGCCGCTCATGCTGGCATCTTTACTGTAGGCATACAGGTATACCATACGGGGGATCATGTCTGAGGTAAAGGCCATGATAAAAGCCTGGAAAAAAAGTGAACAGGAAATATTCTCAATAGATGGTGCTTAAAACTGTGAAAAGCAATTCAAGAAAATGCAGAAACATAAACATACATTGGTGACAACAGATAAAATCGCCACTGAATTGAGGATCTCCTGCCACGCTCCGATGTTTCGGGCCTTGGATGCCACTGGTCGCCTGAACTGGGTGGTGAACTTCCAGGCATCCACTCTGATTTCAAGGATGTTATTAAACAGGGCAAGGAGGGGGGCCAAAGGGAAGGAGGCCACAAACAACGTGATGAAGCCAAATTGGATCACTGGAGAGACATGAAGAGAAAAAGAGAAAGAAATGGTGCAGTAAAACAATTAGAAACCGCAGTTATTTCCAGTGGTATCACTTGTATATGCTGTATTTCGTCATTATTTATTAGTCTCTCACCCATCTCGAGGTACTCGTAGAACAGGCCAATCTGGCTAAAGTTCAGCAGAACGTAGTCCTGCTCCCAGCGGCTGTAATGGTTCTCCGGGTTGTGTCGTCCCTTTCTGCTGCTCCACCAGTTGCGCATTAACCTATCAACATGCCACAAAGATAAAATAAAGAGTTGAATACAAACTCAGGTGGCAATTTTATTCTGATATAAATGGAAAGCTAAATTTGTGTATATTTTAACCTATTCTTAGCCTCAAAATATGTTGGAAGCAGAATATTTTGACCATAATAGAAGAAAATGTAACTTGCTTCTTGCTTATTTCCTTCAAAAGTGATTTTCTCAGTGTAGAGATTGTTGAAATGCCAACTTGTGTTTAGTGTAAAAAAAAATAAAATAAAAATTTCTTTAAAAAATTTTTTTTATTTCATTCATTTAAAAATGTCACCATGTAAATGTTAACGAATCACCCATGTTTGGTAATTTTTTAAAATATTTATTTTGTTTGTGAAAAACAGAAAATGAGGCTGCGAAGGTCTGATGGACTCACGGGAGCAGAGCCTCCTGAATGTTCCCCCACACCTGTTTCCCAGTCATGACGATCACCAGCTGTGTGGTCAGCTCAATCAGACATCCACCAGGATCACACTAGGACAAGGAGAATCTTGATTCTACATGAAACCCTCCGTGTTCTCCACCAGACGTGAAAAGGCATGTGAAAAGATGATCCGCAATGAATGAGACAACTCACCTCTTCGTTCCTCAGTTTGGTCAAATTCCCAAACATGTAGGAGTACTTGCCGGGATAGCCCACAAACTTCCCTTTGAAGAAGGCCACGTAGAAGCAGGACGAGTAGTAGTTGACAAACTGGAACAGAAACATCTTTATCGTCAGCCGGTTCTCATATTCCAGGTGAGTTTTGGGGATTTCTGCAGCAAAGCAAACGACACTTTCAGCAAAAAAAAATAAATAAAAATGTCTGGCATGTTGGACTCTGCCTTAAATCAGTTTAATCTCTTTACCCATATCAGTGATCCATATGGCCACTTTTTCGTAAAAGAAGTTCAGGATCATGATGATGACAAAATTAATGCAGGAAGCAGTGACGGATGTTGCAAGCTGCGGAGTGATGAATCGCCCCACCAACTGGATCTTTCTCAGTGGATCCTTAATGATGCTTGCAAAGGCAGCATATACAGCTAGCCTGTAGGCTATCACCCCAATTATACAGGCTACTATCATAGAAATCTGCAGAGAGAGACATGTGCATTTGGAAGAGCTACCAGAATGTGGCAACAAAGACGAAGATGTGGATTTTTGTTTTCAGTTACCCAGAATATGACGGTGGCTCCAGAGAAGCAGAAACGTGCACACTTGCTCGTGACGGGAAGATATGGCTCCATTTCCTGAAAGATGAGTTCTAATTTACTTCCTATTGAATGTTATTAGGAGGAAATGCATCCAAACAATGTTTAAAGGCTTCCTGGCTGAAATGAGCAGATATCTGATTTAATTATGAAGTTTTTTTATTTGTATTTATTTTTTATTTGAAATCTAACGATAAGACTTTTGTAGGTGAAGTTGAATAGCCACACAAACAGAAATATTTGTCTCATTCCTTACATGTACCACCACCTCTCAAATTTACCCCACAAATAAAAAAACAGAGTATATTGATGTCATTATTGGAATATTACAATTGAAAAACTGCTGAAATTAGTTTATAATGCTACATGAAGCTATCTCTGACTTTGAGATTTTGCTTTTTGGTGTTTTTCCATTATTGCCAACCATTTTTCAAAGCCTTGCACATTTTTAAATTTGATGTCTTTATCTAAACTGATCCAAATCACATCTATGTCTATAATAAATGTCTAAAAGCAATTTTAAATCAATAATTTTTTACATTAAAACCTAATTTGTACCAAATTTAACCTATTTGTTTTAGAACTTTTTAGGCTTTGCTCAGATGTGGGGTTTTAAAACATATTGATAGCTTTTACACTGTTATATGTATATTGGCAAAACACAGGCTTTTACTTCTTGTTGAAATGATGGCATCACCCACTTGTGTGATCTTGTTTTGTCTCCTGTTTGTGCATTTGATCTCGAACTCTGGGCGAATTTGAAGCTGTTGCTGCTCCTCCTCAAAATCCACTAGATCCCATTCATACTCCAGTCGGGCCTGACGCCGCTTCCAAAACTCCAGGAACAGAGTTACTGCCAAAAGTAAAAAATACATCAACATTAATAAACGTATAAAAAAATATATATATTTTTTCTGAAAGAAGTAGTTTTTTCAGGCTGCAGATTTTGTTTGTGTTGGATTTTAATTGACATGATGTGCTGCCCTGCTAATGGAGAATAACATAATTGTGCTGGCAGATTTTTCTGGAGCAGTTTGGCTAAAAGGTTAAATCTTTTAGTGTGAAAAGGTTCAAACTGTAAAACAATGGGGGGGAGTTTGTTGGATCTCTGGACACTCACCCCAAATCCCCATAAATATGGCAAAGAATACGGTTCCCTCGTTGTCGAACAGATGGGATTGCTGGAAGACAGAATGAAAAAAAATGATCCAGAGAGAAGCAGAGGATGTTCAGCACAAATACTGAGACATACGTCTACTCAGCGGGTCGCTGGTGATTCGATCAAGATGGTGTTATTAACTGTGTTCAGTCTAAACCCGTTTTAAATGAATATATTTGATAAGACATTATTTCATGAGGACAATAATGCAACATAAAACCATGTTTGCGGCTTTCATTCAAGTGAAAATTCCCCAACTGCATTTTGATGTTATTTGTATTTATTACAATACTGCAAACTTTATTGTCTGTCAATAATATTTACCCAGGACGAGAAACAGGTGGAGTTGAGCTTCCAGAAAGGACACTTTTTGTCACAGAGAGGACACATCAATATGCTGCCGCCGATCTCTGCATCACAGATTTCTTCACTAAATGCAAGAAGAAAAAGAATTTGCCTCTTTTAGAGCAAGATGTCATAGAATTTATTTATACTGCGTAAACTTAACCGCATGAAGGAAGGGAATAAGTGGTGACATTTCTGTAAAAAGTGGGCAAATGTATCTATAACCAGCTGAGGCAAAACAGCCCAACAAATATAAACTTCATTCTCTTTTTTGTTCCAAAGAAGTATTAACCTTGATTTGTTGTTGCCATAGCTGAGTGCTCCATAGGTGAAACATATAACACCCATGACAGCTGCAAAGAACAGCATCTCAGTGTAGAAGCCCAGCCAAGCAAAATAGATCCCGATCTTTTCTCCATAATACTTCCTGTAAGAAACAAACATACGGAGAAATGAAAAAAATATATAAATAGATAATAGGCATATGTAGAATCTAGTATGAAAATTGATTACTTGATCAGGTTCAGAGGCTGCTCTTTGTAAAAACAGAGAAACCTCGCCCAGTGCTTGTACAAGTTGAAGCGTTCGCTCTCACACTCTGCATTTCTTGCCCTTTTCCAGTACCGACACTGAAAACCAGAGGGACATTAACACAATCATGAACATCTTCCATTAAACTAAGGATGCAATTGTTGCATTCATAAACCTTCTTGATGGAAATGGTTTGTTTTCTTGATTTTGTTACCATGTAGCCTAGCTCAACAACCGTTACACAGAGTGGGAGAGGGGTGTGCAAAAATGATACAAAAGCCTGGTTGCATAAGTATACACATCCTTAAAATAGCCTTCTTCTTATACATTTCTGATGATTTTAATTTACAAATGAATACAATTTTAATTGTATTCTATTTTAAATGTATTTAAATGTATTCTAAAGAATCAGATCCAGAAACATTGCATGCACAAATCTCTTGTGCATGCAAAATGTTTAAATTAAGAAGAAAAATTCTCAGCAGTTCTAAAGAAGAGGCAGAGAGAACAAAACTGGATAAAAAGAGAAGCCAAAAAACTCAGCAAATAAATTCCCAGCATCTACACAAACCTTCTGTTTAAAATAATCAGCCTTACATCGTGAAGGGGGAAGGCTGCTGTATATGTCCCGTTGTTGAGTAATCGCTTGATGCCCGTCTTCTCTCTGTCCTTATGACCCTCTCTGTAGTACGGAACACGAGCCAGGATATAAAACACCTCATAGCAAGGAAGATAATTTATGAAAGATTAGAAATTTTAATACAGTTTTTAAATACAGAAACATCTTCACAAATTATTCAGTGTAAAACCTCAACCAAATCAAATCAATCAAACATGAATGTCTTATACTTACAATTCTGTTTCTTGTGGATGGAGGAAAGAAAGTTTCTTTGTCATTGATGAGGAAGAAGTCCACCTTATTCTTGTCAAAGGGGTAGGTGAAGTAGTCTGTCTGAGGGTGCATGATGTGGTCGGGCAGACGGAAAGGGCAGGACAGCCAGTCCAGATGGACGTCCTGACCATGCTGCATGTCACTCTCTTTGAAGGGAACTTTGATGTTCAGGACATCCGCGTAAGTGGCAAGCACTTCCCACGGCGCGTGAATCTTTAAGAAGTACGTCTTGTGGTCTTTCGACTCCTAACAGAAAAATAATTTGAATAACAGAGAAGAGAAACACATCACCAGCAATATGTGCCGGACGCTGAACAATCCCTTTAAGATGGTTTCAGTTTCTTTTATGCACCACAAACAATATACACTAGAAGGCGCTGGTACTTAACAGTTGAGACTCCTTACCAATTTGTCTTCTGTCTCCAGCTCCAGACCTTCTTTCAAAAGGTTGGCCTCAAATTCCTTTCTCCTTTCCTGAAAGTAAAATCAACAGCTCACTCATTTCTAGCATACTTCATCAAATAAGAGAAATTAAAAGAAGGTTTATATCAGCATCCAGTGCAAGTGAGCCTATTTGGCTCTGGTTCTGCTCTGCTCTGCATCCCCAGAACCAGAACCAAACGAGGAGAAACAGCATTCAGCTTTTATGCACCACAAATCTGGAACAAACTTCCAGAAAACTGTAAAGCAGCTGAAACACTGAGTGCCTTTAAATCTCGACTAAAAACCCACCAGTTTAGAGTTACATTTGAAACGTAATCAATTACGAATTTAACAGTGGCACTTGACATAATGTAATGCTTTTGATTGTTTCAATGTTTCAATATTGCTTGACTCTGTGTTTTTGTGTTTGTTATGATGTAAAGCACTTTGAAATGCCTTGCTGCTGAAATGTGCTATACAAATAAAATTTGATTTGATTTGATTTGCTTGTCAGAATGTAAATGTAGTATAATCTGTAGTACAGTCAGAGCGGTGAGGTCATGACAGAGTGACAGACATTGAGAAAATTTACAGATGTTTGCCAAATCTCTTGTGCATGCAAAATGGATTTCAAGAGCAACAGTTATTTGTGTCCAGACCACTGATTAATGTGTTTGGTTTAGGAGCTTTCTCATTATTAAAATATTTCTTGAGTTTCTACTTGTTCTCAAAGAAATAAAAGTTTCTTCTAATCAAAGTCTGAACTGAAAATTAAAATGAAAAAGCAGCCAAGATGCAACGTAAATTTTGAAAGAACTACTTAAGGGTGATAATAAGATTTGGCTCCTTTGAAATTAAATTTGGCAAATACCACAATACATTGTAGTAACAACAAACTTTAAAAAAAAAAAAATCTTAAACTTGTAACCAGTCTTCATACAGCCTTATGTAATAGTGCATTTCATTAACCTTTTTTCTCTGTTTTACATCTTAGCTATTTTGGCCACTTGGGGGCATCAAAAACAAGATATAAGTAACACACAGACACAATGGTCTATGTCATTGTGTCTGTGTGTTATTGTTCCTGAATCATATATTTTTGCCTAAGCTATATAGCTTAGGATTGAAGATGAAAGATACAAGATAACTAGCATAGATATTGTCAGCACTGTGGCTTTAATAAAGAAACAATGCCACAAAAATTTGTTGGATTTTTGCTAATGTCTTATAGCAATAAGCCTATGAAACAGCCAAACTTTTATTATGATTAGCTGTAATACATTTACTCCCCTAAAGAGAGAATAATACTTGACCTATCATGGTTGCTTTTTATATATATAATTTAAAATAACAGTTCATCACATGTCTTCAAAAAAAATCCAGAATTTTACTTCCTCTTTTGGACATCCAACCAGACTTCTCCTCTGGCCTTTGATTGTGTAATAATGTTGGCTGTGTAGCAGTTAGTCAGTGGCAGAAATGAATATTTGCTGGGTTGGCAAGTTATTGAAACAACATTTTCAAACTTACCTGCTTCCTCTCATCTTTATCATCTACATAAGACAAAACAAAGTCTATTCTGCGAACGCCATCCCTGAAGAACACCGTGTCTCTGTTTGGTTGAAGCCTCTCTGTCTGAAAGAGAAAAAATGATGGAACACAAAATATACTGACATGAATAATCTGACAAAACATAATCTGTTTGCACTAGGGGGTTTAACCTACTGAATACAGTATGTGTAAGAGATCAATAGAAGGGAATATTATTTTATGTTTCCATGCTGGAGTTGAACTCTGAAGTATAAAGTGCCACATCGAACAGGAAGAGGCCAAACGCTATCCAAGTCTAGCCTGTCATTACACAAAAATAACTCGGTGGGGCAAAAAACACATGTAAAGTGGTTAAATCCACTTACATAGCAAAATTTTTAACTTTAAACTTTCAGATGATTGAAGGCCTAAAGTATTTTTTTGTTGATTTAAACTGATACTCCTTTTTAGTAACTAAAAAATACATGCAAAGGAGGAAGATTTAACTTTGAATTAGTTTTACTTTGAACTTGAATGACTTTTGAATTTCATTAGACTGAGCACTATTACTAAAAGTCACTAAACCCTTTTATTATAATTGAGCAGTTTATAGTGAACACATGTCTTATTGATAGAAGAGTCAGTAGTGCAGAGTTTACTGTAAATCAAAAAAAAATGAAAGACTGATTGATTTATATATTAAAAAAAAACTTCAAATAAATTATTTTGAGTGAAGGACTATAAAATTAGTACCACTGTTTAAAAAAATGAGTCCTGTTGACTGTGACAAGTTAATAATAGATTTCTTGAACTTTACGCACAAAAGCAGCGTATGGAGCCGCTAGCTGAACTCCACCCTGCTTGTTTATCACATCCTGACATCCACTAACGGACTTCCTTAGTGGATGTCGGGTGCTGCTATGATTAGCAACTATTATAACGTTAGCAGTAAATATCCAACATTAAGTACTTAATTCTAATGTCAGAGCTGGCATACACAGTTATTAGCTTTATTAATTAAGAAAGCTCCCTAGGTCGGTTGGATGGCCTCACATGTCACCAGAATCCAACTAGCAGGGATCTCCAGTTTGAGCAGCTGAAGTTTATTCCTCTCTCACTGATGAAGTCATGAAAGGAGCTCTTTGAGACTCACAAAGTCTTGTGACTCAGCAATTAAAACTGTGACTCAACGTCAGTCAAAAGTCAAACAGACTCAGCAGAGAGGAAATCCCAGAGATATGCAGAAAATTCTGTCAAATACTTTGTGACACAAGAGAATATTTTAAATCCATTCATAAATGTTGAATTTCGGAGCATTAAAGTCTTGATTTAGATAGACTAATGGAATTTCAAACCCTGAAAAATCTGTGAATTCACTGAATTGCGAAACGCATGATATATGGAAAGCTTTAGAGCATTTTGTTACCAAGATAATAAGAGTGGAAAGAGTTTCACATGGTATTATAGCTTTCAGTTTGCTAAATAACCAGCACAGAAACAGGAAGTTGCTGTCGTTTTAAAAACAAAAAATGGTCCAGAGTTTGCTGCTTAAAACTAATTAAATCTTCTAATTAGCTTTAAGCTATCTAGATACAAATTGTTTAGGGTGTCGACAGAACAGCGGTATGAGGGGCAGTTTAGGACAAAATCTATGTTTTGTCTCTCACACACTACTAAAAACTAATACACACACACAAAATATTAAAATTGCACATATATACTATTTAAATGTCACACACAAATTTTTTCTCTCTTCACACACAAAATATTAAAATTGCACATACACATTAATAAAAATATCACACATGCATACATTTTTTCTCTCACACACAAAATATTAAAATTGCGCATACAATCTTATGTACACGCATAAGATTTAATGCTTAATCTTAGTCTTTTATGTACACGCATACATAAAAGACTAAGACTGCACATATAAATTAATAAAATATAGACTAATTTTTTGTATGTGAGAGACATTTTTTGCATGTGTGTGAGTTGTCACGGAAGAGGCGGGGCATAATTTGGAGATCAGGTCGCGCATGCGTTGATACCACAGTGATGTCAGCTTCAAGTTGGATACTGGAGCTCCACGGTGTAAGCGGCGTTTAGCTCAAGGTTGATCCGATTTATGAACGCTAATTTTGGCCAGCCGTTCCCTACCGCTCCCTCCTCAAGCGCTCGGAGGGATGCATATGAGAAAAAATTTTATCCGTGTGTGATATTTAGTAGTGTGTACGCACAATTTTAGTATTTTGTCTGTGTGTGAGAGAAAACTTATATGGGTGTATGATATTTTATTAGTGTGAATGCGCTATTTTAGTATATTTTGTATGCGTGTGAGAGAAAAATTGCATGCATGCGTGATATTTTGGTAGTGTTTATGCGCAAATTTTTGTATTTTATGTATGCGTGTGAGAAAAATTGCATATATGCGTGTGACATTTTAATAGTATATATGTGCAATTTTAATATTTTGTGTGTGTATGAGTTTTTAGTAGTGTGTGAGAGACAAAACATAGTTTTTGTCCTAAACGGCCCCTCATACAGTGGAGCTACTGTAAGAAGAAGCTGTCTTTATTCAAACTGAACTGTCCAGCTACTTCTAATTAACTGAAAATGCCTTTCTGCTCTCTCCAGCTGTGCCTTCAAATGGATCAGAACTTACTTCTGAATGTCCAGGCAGTGGGCCTCCTTCACATAATGCATTGACCCCATTACCGCTGCTGTCATCTGCAAAACAAAGCAAACAAATCATTCAAACTGATTGAACTTGCTGGACAAAGTAAGTTCAATCAGTTTGGAGGTTTGGAGTAAAGTTCAGTGTTTGAATTTTTTGTCATGACATGTCCTTGAAAATGCTATAAACATCTTTAACTGACTTAAGCGAACATTTATCTATAATTTGAAAGAAAATACTGGTCACTCTGATACATGTCAGCCTAATTTGTTAAAATTAAACTTTTTATTTTATTTCACTTTATGTGTCTTGTCTTGGCATTTCAGGCATACCATCTAGATAAGACGGGTGCTTACAAGTGCCAGGGCAGACTAGATTTACAAAAAGGATTCCTGAAGACGGTATCCTATTTACATGATTGACTTTATTGAATCAAAACTGCATCTAGCATCAAGGTAGGCCCCCACAGAGCAGCTGTGCCCCCAAAACCCAGGACCCAGAAACCTGACAGATCAAGAAACCAGCCTCCAAAACAAGTAAGTCAGTTTTTGATTTTAGATTTTTTTCTTAGGTAAATATTAACAAATTATGACATTCATAGCAAGAGGGTGCGTATTCTAAATGTCTCGCAATATCCTAACTTGGAAAGATCAGTACGTAGTTACTTAAGTTGAATGGCCTGTTTTCTTGTCCAATTTCTCATTTTGAAGACTGTTCAAGAAAAATGGGGCTTTAATTCACAACATATTTACACAATAAAGAAATAGGAGGTCATAGATAATAATTCAAACTCCCGAATTATTAGGAGTTTGAGTTATTCAACTTTAAAAAGTATAGTATAAATGAAATAGGCCTCACTTTCATCTGTTTTACAGGAATTGTTGGTGGTTTTAATTGTAATACTCACAATTAAAAAAAAAAACTTCTTAATTTGGGTTTTATCAGAGCTGATTAAATTTTCCATTAAAATTTTGATTATCAACAAGAATAAGTGTGAGAACATGTTACTGCTCTAAAAGATTAGTTTATTTTCAGACTTTCTAAACATCTTTCCTAGGGCTTGTAGATGATACTGTATAATTGACCTCCAGCAGCTAGCAGGCATCTCTTTTATTGCTTAATGGCTGTGGGGTTTAAGCTAATTTTAGATTTCACTTGTTTACACAAAAGCTGTTTGCATATCGTCTTGTGTTTTATTATCAGATGTGATATTAACATCCTGTCGGCTGCAACAATACTTGGTCAAATGGAAATTATGTGGGGAAGTCTTTGCATTGTTTAAAAAATTGCACAGGAAGTCATATGATGAAATCCAAGAATTGACTTTATAAACAGGCATCCAGTTTTTCTACAGCTACACACAATGAAAGAGAACGACGATTCCCGAAATTATAATCTTCTCCCCTCAGCCTAAAACCGTAGTAATTAAACTAAGCCAGTGTACGCTTGAATTATATCCTTTTAGGATATGGGATGTGCTGCAGAAGAATAATGTTCACACAAAGCCAGTCTAATAATCCAGATCCAGCTCAGACAACCTAAATTTAACAACAAACCAATAACGATTTACCAGTTTTCAACAGACCTTTACTATTTTAGCAAGCACTCAGCGTCAAGAGCAATGAGTAGTACAAAAACCATAGCAGACACACACACTCACACGCACGCACGCACACACATATTTTGTACACTGACACACTGCATTCCTCCCTCTCCCTGCGTATGGCACTGGAAATGTGCTCATGAAGCACTGCTCTGCCCACTCTCCTTTTATTCCCAAATGGTGGGAAAAGCAATGCTTCTTGTGGGGGAGGCTGCATGAAGACACTGGAGAGTGGGAGGAGCTGGAGGCTGAGGTTGCTGCTGCCTCACCACGAGACTGACCTCCCCTTGAACGAAACAAAGTCTGGAAAAACACATAGGTCTAAAGGCTCCTGCTTCTCCGAGACAGCTGCGCAGGCTGCCAACTTTCATCTGACAAGCAGTGGCCTGAGCCAATGAGACGAAAACAGTCATGGAAGTTCGACTTAAGGCCTTGAGACTCACTAGAAGGGAATGGAAATATGCCGTATGAGTTAGAATCTCTCCAAAGGTTCAATAAGCCTACATCACTTCATGAAACTTGTGGGAAGAGTTACTGGCTCTTTGTCTCAGTTTTACTCTTTGACTCAATTTGACGTATATCCAAGCAGCAATTTTCCTTGTTCCTTTTTTGTCTCAGTAATTTGGCCACACTCCAACCACACTGGCAGCTATCAGAGGCCGGCTTGAGCAAACAAGAGCAAAAGGCCAGGAGAATGTGTGCTAAATCTACAGAGATACAAATAACTGGAAACTTTAGACAACTACACCAAGTATATTTTCAAAGTTAGTTATCCTTCTCATACTTTTCATGAGAGAGTTAAGTTTTAAACTTAACTCTTCTGTACTTCATTTTCTAACCTACTTTTTACTAAGTCATCTTAATGAGCCATTTATCTATTCACAGAAGTTCCCCTTTGTATCTATGCAACATCAGACTGCCAGCCCTCTAAAATATTTGTCAATAGCCCCTTCATCTGAGTGACACTTAGTATTCTGTGAGATGGAATTAGTTGTCAAAATTATAACAAGTACTATTTAAAAGTACCTTTTAACTTATCTACTGTTTTGCTGTAATATATTGGGGTATTTTGCTCTCTAAATAATACATGTTAGCAGAAATAACACTGTATTAAAATGGGCAGCTGCTCTACTTACTCTGTCTAGTCAAGGCACAAACTGGCATATAGCTGAGAGAATCAGTCCACAATGTATTTAGTTCACCTTTATGACATCTTGTAAAAGAAACACTCAGATATTCTTTTTTTCTAAATACCCAAATTTTATCAACAGAAACATGTGCATGTTTCTGTTGAATCATGCATATGTTCAAGTAGGAATCAGAAAGCTGTAACTATATCATCATTAGACAACTGTACCATCGCTAGAAACTCAAGCATTAGATGAAAACTAGAACATGCCAAGTTATACAGACAAAATAACAGGTCAAATTGGTTGAGAATATAAGCAACCACATTAAAGACATAAAGATTCACATGAGAGGTGATGATGATAGAAAGGGCTTTTGATTAGTTTATCTGAAACATAGCTCCAGTTCAAGAATTTTAAGACAAAGTCCTATGGCAAGAAAGGTGCATTCAACCCTACACTGAAAATGCATTGGATCATTCCTCCAAATCACTGAATTCACTTCAATGGCCATATGATTGTTAAATTAGGCCCAGAGGCATTTATATTCTGTCAACAAACATCGGTGAAAGAATGGGAGACTCTTTGGAGCTTAGTGAATTACAGCTCAGTACATTTGGTACCATCATCTGTGCAATTAGTAGGAATATAATGTCCTTGCTACTTAATATATAACTGTCATCTGTCAGAGATATTATAATAACCTGGCAGGAATTGGTAAAGAGAGCAACTCAACCACAAAGTGGTAGGATGACAGAGGTTCTGGTGGTTGGAGTTTGTTCTGTAACTGGTGGGTTGCCGGTTCAATCCCCTGGTCTGTCTGTCTGGGTTGTTGAGTCCTTGGGCATGACACTTCACCTGCCTGGCGTGCTAGTGGTGGTCAGAAGAGGTGCATAGAAACAAGGCTCCCAATGTGTCCCAAGATGTCAAAGTTATGGACAAAAACAATAAATGAATTTAAAACGGTCAATTAACAATGTTAATTAAATCTCAACTACATGTTGAAAAACTTCAATAGCAAACCATTGAGCAAAACAACATCATCAAGATAAACAAGGACACTGTAACTCTATCTTTCTTAAATGGAAGCAAAGATCTGTGGCACAATCCCCGCCTTTTCAGATCAGTATGTTTCAGGTTTATATGTAAATTGAACCATGTCAGGGTCATGATAAGATCTGCAGTATAATATATCCCTTGTAAAAGTCAATACTGACATAAACAAACTGACATGCATCTAGTGCAGTTTGAGTTTGCCACTCAGCCTGCAGAGATCTGAGAGGATCTCTCAGATCTCAAATAATTGCATTATTTCATTCAATCGTTAAAGTCAAGAAAAGTATGGGATATATGGATTTCTATTTCTGATTTTTCTATTTTGTAGTTTGTGTTCAGCTTTGTTTGTGTTACTTCTCTTGTCTGCTTTATATTCTTTCATTTTATTATTTAGAAGATTCACCTGTTCCTCACTTGCTGATATCCTCCGCCTCATATCAGTTGTAATAAATCTTCAGTGTAAATACCTCCTGTTTTCTGGTTAGTCTTTCTCAGATTTTTGTTGTTTCTTGTTCCTGTTATCATTGGCTTCAACTTTTGGGATGGATTCAAATGTCTCTGGTGTTGCTAGTTTTCCTAAAATTATCTATTTTTGTTTATGGGCAACAATGTAAGCCCACATGTGACATACATTTTGGGTCTTTCAATAAATAAACCTCAGCATAAGGCAGTTGATTTGAATTCTGTTATAAAAAAATACTATTGATCTTTTATTCAAAGTTAGGTGCATGTAACATGAGTCATTTTAATCACCAAAGTACCTGGGAGAGTATTATCAGTATCAGAAATACTCTGAATGAACAGAGTTCAGTAGAAGACATCTCCAGTACATCTATCTATCTATCATCTATCTAATATCTCTATCTCATACCTCTCTATCTGATATCAATCTAATCTAATATCTATCAATCATCTATCTAATCTGATATCTATTAGAAGATAGATGGATAGATAGATAGATGGATAGATAGATAGATAGATAGATAGATAGATAGATAGATAGATAGATAGATAGATAGATAGATAGATAGATAGATAG
>CAEGAE010056513.1:0-17824 GCA_903067095.1 Girardinus metallicus
TCTTGCATCCCCCCCCACTCAGTTTATTCATTACATTTTTTTTTTTTGTTTTTTATATATATATATATATATATATATATATATATATATATATATATATATATATATATACACATACATATATATATATATATAGGTCAAGTTTATTTGGACCCATTAATGCTTCCCCACTTGTTCAGTTTGACCTGAAGCATGACACAAAGGATGCCTCACGATCACAGCAAGTTCATCTTTTGACCAAATACAGTAATAAACACATAAACCACACTGGTAGACATCCACCCACTCCTTAGACCGAAAGAAGCTTCCCCTGCCAATAACAGGCCTGTTTGCATAAAGAGATCAGCAGGGGACAAAAAAAAAAAAAAAAAGCCTTTTCACTGTAAAAACCACAGATCATCATGTGTCTGTCCACATGCCTCCACTGTTTCAAACAAACAGCTGTAATCTCCAGGCTCCAGCTCCTGACTGCGCAGCCACCACAAGCAACGATCGCCGTATCACAGAGACGGCAGCGAGACGCAGAAAGGACGCCTAAAAGTGTTGCACACACAACGCACGTGAATATTAACATGGACGTTGGGGATAACTTTAAACTCAAACTATTTCTAGCTGATCGTGATTCATGATTTATTAGAGCGGAATGTGAATTAGCATCCGGGCCCTGATGTCTAGCAGTGATGAGTCACAGCTGTTCAACCCGAAGCGTCCCGCACTGACTTCATCCTATATGTGAGCAGCTGATGCTGGTTTGTAAACACACCACTGCACACATGCAGGCTGTGTTAACATTAGACACACATGATGGCGCACGGGGTTCCTGCCGTTTGTTTCGGTTTTAATGCTGCAAGGACCGAGGATCGTCTCGTGCGTTAAAGAGGAAAGATGCACCGACCAAAGATCTTCCAGATCACTGATTTTGATAGGAAATCAACAGAAATGACCAATTTTATCCGATACAACTGAATGTTTTTAGCCAACATAAGTCTCCGTTTATTCAAATGTAGAGTCTGGAGGAGACCGTGGCCTTAACTGTGAGATTTCCAAAACACCACCAACATTTCTTTATCCAGTTTGCCGGCTATTGCAACTGGATTCTCCAAAAATAGACGAAACCTAGAAACTTCACTGTAGTAGATTCTACTTCCTGTTACCTGCTGCTGCCTGAAGGGCTTGACAGGATGGTAACATAGATCCGTCTCCATTGCTTTCCTATGTAATTTGCATGATAACAGGTGCTTCCCCTCCTCCAGCTGAGTAATCAGTTCAGTTGTTTTCAAATATAAAATCCATCTTGCTTCCAGGAAGCGTTCAACAGCCTTCATGTTTCCTCATGTTTTTAAACACCTCACAGATACAGAAAGGGTCTTCTTTCCACTTCTACACTTAAGAGTGTTGTTTGAACTACCCGCTAATGTTTATGTGCGATTCATTCAATGATTTGTAAAAACAAAGAAGATTTTTTTTAAATAAAAGTCAAGGCATGTCAAATGTAAATTGACATGCCCTCAGTCTTTAGGAGCCTAAAAAGGAACAATCGTCATTTTGTGTCATCAGCACATAAACTCCCTCAATTCTGTCTTGGTCTTTGGTTCTGGTGATCGATCCCCTGACCTCCAAGTTTGGGAAACACCTGGCAGATCTCTGGGAGTACCTCTTCTTATGTTGAGATACTAACAGCAAAAGGAAGCTCTTACCCTAAAAGGCTGGTCAGGGATGAAAGGGAAGTAGGCGGTGGAAGCTTCCTCGTCCGTCCATTTCCCTGAGACGCGGGCGCTCCGCAGAAACTGCCGGTTGCTGAAGCTAGCGGTGAGTTTCAGGGCCACGTCGAACGGCGGGTCATCCTTTTCCGAATCCCGTCCACAGGTCAGGCTGACGTCAAAGCTGAGGAGACAATAAAACACATTGGAGTCGGACAGTAGATCCAAAACTGGACTATTATGTTGGCACCTCTGCTAAAGAACCTTGGAATTGATTTAGTTTTTAATCTTCCCAGGTTGTCCAACGTCTTCCCTTACGCTCCCCATTTAAGGAAATGGCTCTAGGTGTCACATCAGATTTTTTCCCCGTGAAAACATGCTAAACAATTACTTAACATATGTTTCTCACACTGAATGTAATTAAACCACTTCAATAAAAGATGCATTCATCTCTAGGCTTTTTACTCATCTTCACCATTGGGAGCAATAAACGTGTCCACATCTGTAGCCAATCTGGGACGAGACATATGAATAATTCTGCTGTTGCTGTCTAAGAGCAAACCGTTTGTGTGTGTGCGTGTGCGCGTGTGTGTTAATTATGCATAATCCCTCACGCTACAGTTTCTGCTTATCCTCCCTCCCCTGCAGCTGTGCAGCTCATACATACTCAAGCATCTCATCCTTGCTGCAAACTTTCCAAGACACAACAAAAAAATAAAAAAAGAAGAAAAGAGCAAAACAAAGACAGCTTGTTGGAGTAGCTCTTGCTTTTCACATGAACTTTGGACTCTGAATTCTCTGCCAGCAGCAGGAAAGATGAGGTCATGGGGAGGATTCCCCCCCCCTCACCCCCCTTCAAATTCAACACAAGTCTCCATGAAGGGTAAAAGACACACCCAAACCAAATCTGTCTCACTGGGGATTCTTATTCCTCATATTTTCCCCTACGGTTCCCCCCCACCCCCCTCTGTTCTGTTCTTCCTGCTGGTGAGGAAACGCCCTGTCTCTGCTTATTTAAAGCTCCACTGCCCTCACGAAGTAGATGTACAAGTTTGACAAAGTGGAGAAAAAAAAAAAAAGGATTTTATCTTAGATCAATCAGTGAGCACAGACTTGTATTCAAGAGTATAATAGATATGCAGAGGTAGGACTGTGCCTGTCGCGTCGTGAGGCCTTATCTCACCTGTGTGGCTCCAGATCGACGATGCCCATCACTATGATCTTCTTCCCCGGTCGCATTCCGCCGCGGATGCGCCCGCTGAAAGGCACCGTCTGCGCACAACACCCCCACACCCACCCAAACAAACACATAAATCAAACACCGGGGTATAATGATACACTCTTCAAAGCCCGACTCAAACAATGATACTGGGGGCGTGTGGAGGTAGGGGGGGAGGGGGGGGAGGGGGGGGGGGGGAAGAGATTTCTTACCAAAAGACGGGATAAATCCTCCTTGTCGGGTGAGATCAGACCGGGGTTCTCCAGCGAGTCGTTCAGCGTGTGATCCCCGTCCATGTTCATGCTCTTGAAAATACACCAGAGCACAAATCAGGAGCCGATAAGCAAACAGGACCCGGGTCAGAGACCCACCGTGAAGCTGCGGGCCTGTGTGATCAATAATTGATAATTGTTGTGGCCTCGCTACGCGGTTCGCAACAATGACGATCTGGCAGGTTAGAGAGCTGGTTGCGTGCTGAGCACCGTGCGGCGTAGAGTGAAGGCATGCCACCACAACCGGGCTGGATCTCCTCGTTTCCTCCCCCTAGCCCCACGCATGGGATGATAGTTGGATGAAAGAGGAGTGCCCCCACCCTCCTCTGGTTTTTGCGCTCTGGTCCACGTTTACAGCACTTCCACGTTCAGATAACGATGCGCATTACCAAGCAATCCCCACCGAATGCTCAAATGAACGCAATCCCTCCTCCCACACCCCCCATTCCCTCCACCTATGGTTTCTATCGCTGATGTGGCTTTGGGAATACTCACTATTCCGTCCTTTTCTGCTGCCTGCACCGCCATCTTGAGCCGAAAAGCACAGGATGCGAGCTTGGGGAGAGAGGGAGGGAGCGGAACGGAGCGTGGCGTGTCTGCGTCGTGGGACTTGCCTCGGGAGGATTTCCCAGTTCCTGCGTCCCCCGACGTCAGTCGGCTCCAGGCCTCACCTCACACACACACACGGGAAGAGAGAGAAATAGCACCTAACAGGACATCCACACTCCCCGCCCCCGCTTTACTGTCGGCCCCTGAAATGGGTGGATAATGTGCTGACGAATACTTTATAATAATTAGAGACCAGCAGCTTTAATCCCCGTCTGTTGGAGAGGGCTAATCATCGGACAGATCTTCCCCGAGCCTTCAGCCGATTAGGCGGACGCGCTCTTTGGGTTTGTTTTCGGTGTTGTCAGCAGGCTGGAGGTGGTTGGAGTAAATGAGCATCAGGCGAAGTCTGAATGTGACACAAAGTGGGGAGTCTCCCCCCCCACACCTTTTTTAATTAATTAATTTATTTATTTATTTTAATAAATGTTTAGACGCCACAGCATGCATCAGAGAGCAACGAGGTGCACAAAATACAACCAAAAATGCGCAAACGCGTATGCACACACATAAAAAAAAAAACTTCCTGCTAAATACAGTGAAAGACTCGTAGCCTTTTTTGCCCTCTCCGGTTTGACCAATAAAACACGCTCTAGTTTCTCTCCGCTTTGGATTAATTGAGCAACTCTGCCCCCGTGTGGACATTTAGAAACGTTACAACAATACAAATTAAAACGCAAACATACTTCATTGATCCCAAATGGAAAATAAACGTTTTCCTAATTTAAATCTTTCAAGATTCTTTAAAGAGTTATTGTAGATGGTGATGGTAGGATTTCCTGTAGCAGTCTGTTTCACAGCAAAAGAAGATTCTGACTGAAGACAGTTTTTCTGTGACAGTCTCACAAAGAGGATGCTCAGGGTTGTCCATAACTTTCTTGATTCTTTGTAAAAAAAAAAGAAAAAAAAGAAAAAGAAATTATGCCCCAATAAATGTATTAAAAATTCAAAGACTATCACACAATTGGCAACTGAAATATTCATTTCAATCAAAAAATTGGAGCATACTGACCAGCCAAGTTGGCGGCTAATATCAGTCCAGCTACTTCTACAATAAACCTATACTAACTACAGAAAAACAGAACAATTAATTGTTGTAAAAATTAAACACATCCGCTTCATTTTCAATTTGTCCACAGCCATCATTATCTACGATAGCACTTTAATTAAATGAGTTACAACAACATTTAATTTCCCTAAAGGGATAAATAAAGTATTTTTGAATTTAATTGAATTGATATGCACAACGTTAATGATGAGAGCAGTTAAAAAAACATATACAAAACATGGGGGTGGGGGGAAATATACATGAAACCCTGTGTATAATTAAATTTGTCTTATGTTGAAATGTAAAATGGAAAGAAAACACGAAGCGGATCCCACTACATACCACGGTTGCAAGACGGCAGGACCAAAGAGGGCGGAGGGGTGAACTGACTGTTACTGGTTGCTATGGTAACCACAAACAGTCAAGAGCACGATAGCATAACTTAAACTGCAATAAATGCCAGGAGAAAATAACTTGTTGACTAAATAAAACATACTGAAAGAATAAATGAACAAATTTTGACAAACTTCACATCTACAATAGCGTTTAAATAATTGTTACGGTACCATTAGGAAAAGACTGAATAAGTGGCTTCTGTTTTTCTTTTCTTTTTTTTTTGTAAATTTTCTGCAAAAATTGTGAAAAACACTTGGTTAAAGTGATGCTAACTTCCACCTGCAGGTGGCAGCGTCTCTTACTTTACTACACAGCTGCCTCAGCTTTGACGTCAAGTTATCGTCGGTGATCGAGATGGCGAGTCGCATTTATCGTCCTATCGCAATATTTATTGAAATTTTTTTTTTCCAAATTAACACCACAAAATCTGTGACTTTGACTACAACAAATTACAATAAAAAAAATAATAATAATCCTGGAGCGGTTGGTTGATCAATGTAAAAAGGTGCTCCAACTTTAAGAAGTAGCAGTTATTTCTAAATATTTTAACAGTCTTTTCGTGGGTTTTGTCGATACGTCCTGACACAACCAGGCCTTTGAGAACATTCATGATCCTAATGTGGCCCAAAACAAACATGACTTTGACACACCTGGTGTAGGACATGTCCAGCTGTCGTTACTGGCTTTTTACTTCTGTTAAACACTCACTTATTAAATACACAGCATGATGTTCCCACCCATATACAACTTTACAATTTTAAAAACAACATGCACGAGTATACATGTAGGAAGAGGCCTAGCATTGTGTGTGCGTCTGAAGAGGATAAAAGCGCAGATGTGGCGGCCTTCAAGCCTGATAACACGGCTCAGATGTTTTTTTTTTCTTTCTGTCTGTTCTGTGCAGGCCCAGTCCCAGAACTGCTGACTCAGCACCTTTTACAGACACGCCGTATAAAACGTTGGTTGCGTTTCGTACTCATTTTTCCTCTGCGAAGAACCTGGTACCGATATGACGCTGGAGGAACGATACGTGAGCACGTGTACGGTGACGTTTGGAGGGAAGAGGCTGTTTGTCTTTTTATGACGTTTCCTCCCAGTGTCGTTCTGATGAATCCAGTAGATCCTCATGTTCATTTAAGTCATTAAGAGTCAGCCATTATAATATTGGTGGGGAGGGGGAGGGAAATGAAATATATATATATTTTTTTTACTGAAATAAACAGGATCCAGTCAACTTTGACCGGTTTCTTTGTCTCAGCTGAAAAACATTAGACTCACAGCCTAATCCTGCCACTGCCATGTTTCAGCTTTCAGATGGTGTGTTAGTGATAGTTTTAACCCTGACAAAGTATTTCAACATTGGCTAAAAAGCTACATTTTGGTCTTATCTGAATGAAACAACCCAATCTTTGTTTTATGACACTTGTCTGCTGGTTTTTCAGCTACCGTCCTCTAACAGACCTTTGAAGCCTTCACAGAACAGTTGGATTTATGCTTAGATTAATTTGCCTGTACTTTTATTCACAAGAATCAGCATAAGGGGGAAATAAGAGCAGATCCATGCCACACTTTTCAGATTTTATTTGTAAGGCATTTTGAAACCCATTCATTTGTTCCCTTCGACATCAAAATTATGTCCTACTTTTGTTGCTGTAAAAAGAATCTAATAAAATACCTAGGGGAGAGCCACCCCTTGTTGCTAAGAAACGGTAAAAAAAAAACACACTGATCATGTGACCAAATAGTTAGGAGGAAGGCATTATTTAATGAAATTTGTAAAGGTAAGAACCATGGGTAAAATTGTTAGACTTTTATTTCTTAAAAAATACCTTTCAATCTTGAAAGTGAATTTAGTAAATCATTTAAAAAAAGTGTTTAGATCATAATTTGTTCCATGTATCAATTAGGCTGTATGAGCTACGACATGAGGTCAGAAACGAAGACAGAAGTGCAGCATTTTAATTGTGGACACAAATAAAGTCGAAATGGTTGCTTAGTTTTGCCCACAGCTTAGTTTTACGCCAGTCTCCCATAGAAATTTGCCAAAAACTTTCAGATCAGACGGGAAATGTTACCGTCATAAGTCTCTTCTACGGCAACTCTGATGTAGAAATGCGCACTATGTGATCATTTGTGGGTGAAAATAACAAATAACCTTCCTACATATGTTCCAGTTATTAGAAAGCAGTTGGAACTCCCGCAGTCCAACCGTGTCTCTCCTTGTCGCCCCTCTGTGGCGCTCTCTGCTGCACAGATCCAGACTCCTGTCCGGTGTTCAGCTCCCTCCTCCTCCTCCTCCTCCTCCTCGCTGCGGCTGCCATGGCTGCGGAGGCTTCCGGCCGGAAAGATGCGACCATCACCGGCCCAGCAGACTCCACCGAGATGCGGGAGCAGCTGGTAAGTTGCTTTTGATTTAATAAATAAATAAATAAATAAATGCACAAAATAAAATGCTTGTGGTGCGCATCGAGGCGCTCCTCCTCCTATAGAGCGGGCCTTGATGCGCCGCTGCACCGGGATGGAGTTCAACTCTGCTGGATGCACGCTACCAGACGCAGCCGTGTCGTGTTTTGGCGTCTTCTCTCATGCGATGACAAACTCGGAATAATATTTATGAATAGGTTCCTGCGCAAAGGGAGCAAGGATGCGCCTTATCGCAGGTGGTGTCGGATGGGGTGGGTGGGGGGAGGTGGGGTGGAGGGGACATTAGTGGCTCACATCCTGCGTGACGCGCTGATATGTCAGGGGGAGAAGTGAAAGTGGAGGGTCGGCCCGAAGCAAAGCTTATAAATACTCTGTGATTGGCCGACCTCGGAGCAGTCGGTTCTCTTTTACTGGCCGCGACTTTCCGCTTTTTTAAAGAGTCTACGCAAGAGAGCTCGTTTTCTTCCACCGGGCGATGACGCAAGTCCCCAACAACTTGGCAGGAGAGGTAGGAATTCTTCCTGATCACCCCAGCGGGGAGAGCGGTGAATGAGAACAGACCTGGTGGGTTCACGTAGGTCAGTTTCAGACGGAGGAAGTGGGTTCTCACAGTGCAGAGAACCAGTCCAGTGTTTCCATTAATTACAACCCGTCTTCTATCTGGAGCAAAGACATGTGGATTTGGCTCAAAATCGGAAATTAGGAACTAAAAAAAAAAAACTTCATCATTATTATTTTTATTATTATTTTCAAATCGGTGCTTTGGAAGGCACCTGCTGAACGATGAAGAACAAAATGTGTTCTTGTATTTGATACCATGTAAGGACTGTTCACCTGACAAACACCAAGATGTGGGGACCTATTGGTCCTTATGGGACACAAAGCCGGGACCCCATAAAATTAAGCATTGTTTTTGGGTTAAGGGTTAGATTTAGCTCTGTTTGTGTGCGCGCGCGTGCGTGTGTATGTGTGCTATTCCAACTGGGTATTTATTAAAAAAAAGGAAGCATGCCTTTCTCCACCTGCTGGCTCGTGAACTAAAACCTGTTCTTCAACTTAGTTGTGCTGTTTGTGTCAGCTGACGTTCACATGTTCCTAACTGAATGTCTTCAGAGTGAGAACTCAGTCAGGAGGTCTCACTCCATACTTCTATTGCTCTGCCGCCTCTGCACCATTCACTTTCTGCCCACGTCTTCTCTCCTGGGTGAGTCTTATTGCTGGAGTTCTCCATCACATCTTCATCAGTAATGCAATGTCAACATTTCTTATGCAGTTTAAATTTTACATATGTATACAAAAGTAGAGTTCCTCTTAAGCAGAGCAGAGGTGTATTAAGGGTGAAATATTTAGGCTACAGTGGCAAAGGTTAGACTGAGCAAATGCTCCAGATTATGCATTGCAATCCCTTTAATCTCCCTGCTGGAAAATTAGAGATTCTGGATTAAAGGAGGAAGTTAGTTGGGGGGAAACAGCAAAAGAAATGCTGTGATTACAGCTTATTGTGTTCCTGGTTGTTTTTGGAACCACATAATTTGTGTCCTGATGGCTGGAAGGCGGTGATGCAAGCATATCGCAAGGAATGTCCAAGTACGATCCCGTAGGTGCTTTGCGACGTGATGCTTGTCTGCTGCTTTTCAGGTTGAGGGGCAACATAGTTTGGGTTCCTGCTTACAAAAAAAGAATGGACCTGGATCTCACCCTAAGTGGTTTGGTGACCGCGTCCTGAAGTAGAGAGATTTGTTTTTTTCCAGCAGATTGCATCAAGGCGCTTTGGACTGAACAGCTTCTGTAGGAATGAAACTCAAACAAGGTGTCTGAGTGTCTTGTACCGCTTCAATCCATACTTCCTTTGTCCTTTCGGAAGTGAAAGTTCATACATTTAAAGCACGTTATTTTAGACAAAGATTTGTCTGAGAGTATAAATAAAAATTTGAAAATTTTGATGGGGGAAATATAATGTCATTAACAGTGAATAAACTGTTAATTTTAATACAGGTTTATTTTGTGAATACACTTGTGTAAAGGTTAGACATGCCTATGAAGCAAAACAAAAGCTGCACCAAAAACAAGGCATTGGTTGGTCCATTTATAGAATGAAAACTCTGGGACGTATTAATTTTGTCGAATTTAACAATAAGGAAGAAAAACAACAATATATTTCTGTATTTGTCCTGCTGATCCAATCAAAGCAAATCAAGGGGAAATTGTCTAATTGTTCATCAGCTCCAAATAAACAAACAAAAAACTTTCCGAATAACTTTCACATAAAAAACTTAAATATGTTTTTCTAAGTGATCTAAATGTTCCACTAGGTTTTGCATTCGCAGCACGGTCATTCGGGACATCATGTTCTGGACCACAGATGGGAATATCTTCACAATAAGCATTACATGAAGTCGAAGTCATTGACGTTTTGTAGATCTGATCAACATGCTTTTATCTCTAATTTAAGCAGAAAAACAACAAAAGAAATTTTAATTCTTAAGTGAAAGTCAAGGGAGACATAAAACAAAGGAAAATGTCCCAAAGTTATATCAAGTTATATGAATGAATCTTTGTCTGGAGGGCTTTCTACTTTTGTTAAACTAAAGTCTGTGTAGAATGAGTGAAAAAATATCAGTGTTAATGAGCATTAGGTATTAAAATGATTAATAAATCTCTGGGAAAACAAAAGGTTCCAGAAACAGACAGCTTGTTGTCCTTCAGACACCTGATCGACCAGACTGAGGAAACTGAAGAACGGAAAGTTACAAATTACAGCATTAATTTTGTCCCTTTCAGGCCAATTCACCACATATGGGCAAGTTTATTCCTTTAGACACAACTCGGTTCTGAGCAATCCTGTCTGTATAAGACAAATAACCACGCTGACCTTATTGCAGTGTTCCAAAACACAACTCCTCTGCGACACTTTTTTAGTACATATTGTAACCACAGAAGAAGTCCAAACAGACTTTTGACCGAGTGCAGACTGTACAAAATCCGATCAGACTGCGACTTCAACTCAGCTGATATAAAAAATGGAATGTTCTGTGTTCAAATGGCTTATTTTTCCGCCAATTTAAAAACTGTCTTTCTAAAAACTTCACACTGGAATTCTACAGGAATCCAATGAGAAGAAGGACAGGTTTGATTACAGAGTACAAAATGATTGGTGAAAACGTCTTTGTCTGTGCCTTTGATAGTACAACAGTCATGAACCTGCGACTAGAAGACACCACAGAGTGAACTCTGGGGGTCATAAGGTTACCAACCCATCAATCACTTCCTCTAGATCCAAATTAATGGAGCCATTCAAGCCACCAAACAAACCTAACATTTATTCAGTCAACAGCATGCTGTTTTGTTGCTCTTTACTTCATAATAAATGATGGAAAATATGCTTGAAGGAGTTTTTCAAAATTAATAATTTCAGTGTTGAGCCTCTTTGTGAAACAAGTGAAATTAGCTTCTTTTTAAGCAGCAGCAAAACACTTCCATAAATATTTGCCAAGATAGACAAAAATGCATATTGTAACTTGAGAAACGAGTTGGCATTTCCACAAAATAAATTTGTCGTGTGCAGAAATAGTTTTGCTTTTTCATTCAAAGCACCAATGAAACTGATTTACGTTTGGCAAACAGTGTTCCTGGAACAAAAATATGCCAAAAAGTAAGTAAAAAATGTGTTCTTGTGGCATTTTCTTCTCCATCTTAAACATAGGATTTGTAAATATGCACACGAAGACAAACATGAAGCAATTCAAGGAATGCTGGTGCACTGTGGGAGATTTTATATTTTCTGTCTTAGCAACAGACTTTCACAAATCCAGGACAGTAGCGCAAACGACAAGTGAAAAACGTAAAAAAAAAGAAAAAAAAAAGAAACCTACTGTATGTTATGGGTAGCTTCATTAGTCATAAGTGTTGTGTTAGTGAATTAGTTAGCCAAGAATTTGCTATTATAAATCTACTATATAATAGATTGAATCTGTAGTGGAAAATGCCAACAATGTATTTCTCTAAATTGGTGGCAGTCTTTAAAA
This sequence comes from Girardinus metallicus, assembly GCA_903067095.1. Taxonomy (NCBI): domain Eukaryota; kingdom Metazoa; phylum Chordata; class Actinopteri; order Cyprinodontiformes; family Poeciliidae; genus Girardinus; species Girardinus metallicus. Next base: position 11,691 of record CAEGAE010056513.1, read on the forward strand.
AATGTGCAAAGGTTTTCTGAATTGAGGTATTTTGCAGAGATAAAGCCGCACACTCAAGTCTCAGTGTTATCACAGATTGAGAAACAGATTGTAAGGCGCAAATATTTGATGAGGAGCTGATGTAGCAAAGGGCAAGTGATCCGTAGCGTGAACTTTCACTGATGCCCTTTAATAAACTGTCCGCTCTCTTCCAGATGACAGAGGGAAACATGATAAAAGACGTGGAAGCGTCTCTGCCTGCCGCACGGGACAGCTTTGCAATCCGGTGCCGAGATGTATGCCGGTCGTACGGAAAGCTAAAGGTCCTGACCAATCTTAACCTGACCGTACCACAGGGACAGATGTGAGTACTGTCACTCTTAAGGGGGTTTTCATACCTGACTGTCCATTAGACTTGGTTCGATTGGGAACCAAAATTACAATGTTTTTTTACATTTTTAATTGGAGAGGTTTGCTTTCACTCTGCACCGTGTCAGACAAACTGAATCCTTTGAAAACCTGTTTACCCCTTGCCTGTGATGGCACTGCACCAAGAACCAATGAAGAAAACAACATGTTCTTCATGAAATGTAAACAAAAATGGAGTGGTGTGAGAAATTAGCAGTTGTAGGATATCTCTTTTGTCTTTGGTAAAAGACCATGAGTATTTTTTCCCACTAGCTAGCTTTACTAGAGTTCACTTCAATCAAACTGAAACCTAGGTTTATGGTGGACCAGAGCTCACTTTTTTGGTCTACATCAGAGTTTGATTGCGCATTGCTTCTTGTAGAACTGGCAGGCCTAAAGTACTCTTCCTGGTCATCCAAGGCTTGCTCACCATGCAAATGATGTTTGCATTCTCGAGAGAGCTGCTGGCAGGCTGCTCGCCCTCTCCTTTTGTCATTCATTTGACTAATCAGTCGCCAAACTCATCACCTTCCTGCTTAGAAGTCAGGGTACCGCCAATTCATACCGTTTGGCTGGTTTTTGTGAAAAGAGGAGAATTCCATCCCTTCTAAGTGCTAATGGAGTTAGAGATGAGATAGCAAAGAAAGCATACTGTTCTGTGACATCGCAGCCTTCAGCTTCTTGAAAAAAATTAGCTTCTGATTTCTGTCCTTTGTTCAATGTCGCCCCTGTTTGTCTTTGTCATTTCTGTGCCCAGTGATAGAGGATTAACATGTGACATTTTTCTACATTGACCTAAATTCTTGGAATGACAAAAGTACAGTTCACTCAGAAATATGTTCAGGTTCAGATTACAGGTCATTCTTGTACTGATTCTGCAGAGAAAAGGAAAAATATGGACACCATGTCAACAAGGATTCTTATCTATCTACCTCAAACATGCACAAAATAATTATTCAAATTCACTGTACATAACCGTATAAGTTAAGTGCCTTACAAACATTACGAGACTGTGTTAAATCATTTTGCACAATAATCACACATTGCACCATATCTCGCTTGTCTGCTGCATAGAGATAGACCATCTATACTGCACCACATGCTGCTTAAACCACAGCTCACTGAAAATAACACATCATGATTATGACATGGTATTTTTCAACAAAATACTGCAACATTCAAAGAGTGTCACAACAGTCATTAGGTTATTCCAAGTATGTGTGAAGTTCAATGCTCTTGAAGAACATTGAACTTTGTTCTCCCTCCCAGGGCTGCAAGAAAAGAATGACATTATTTTGTTCTTGCAACCCTGGCTTGTGAGGTTCTTACAAGTTTTGCTGGAGACATACTCTGTTGAGAACATTTTGTCTTGTGGTGTCCAAATAACACAATCAAACGCTGCAGTGAGAGGGAACTATGAGGAACCCAGAGTTTTTCACTTTAGTTCATTAGGACTTGTTCTTGTTCTAGTGAGGGTAAAAGAACACACTTGTCTGTTCTTGTACAGTATTGATCTTAAGAATATCCAAAATGTGCTGTGGTAGCATGTCTTGATTTAGTACAGAATGATAAAAATCAAACTTTCAATCCTCAAACCTGGCAACTTTTGTTTTCCGCTTTAACTATTGTGTAAAACAAAACAGAAGCCTTGTTTTAAACTTGTTTATGATGACAATATTTCCTTCCACATGATTGTTAAAACAACATGAAAAATTCTAAGAGCTTGGATTTTCTTCTTAGAGTAGCATCAAATGTAATTAAAGCTAATATTAGGGAAAGAGATGGTGAACAGCCTACCTTTTCTTTAAAATAGACCCAGGAAGTCTAAACTGCTAGCACGTCTTGTCATAAACATGTTTTTAAGTTTTAGAAACATTAATGGATCTAAAAACTAAAACAGTTTTTAATAAAAAAAATTGAGACTCTGATTTGAATATGTTTTACTGTAAAAATAGATCAATTAAGTCTATTTGCTCTTTAAAACTTTTATTCTAGGCTAAATTATTCACAGCCCTGAATAATTTCCATAAACTTTATTTCAAGTTTTCTTCTTCAGAATATCATATTCTTTTCAATAAAAATAAATCTACAACATGCCTTCGATTTTTACTTATCAATATTTAAAGATCGTCTATTCACAATGAAACTTTAAAAGGCTTTACTTGCTATTTTCTTGATTTAGCTTAGGTAAGCTATCCTTGTATCTCTACTCTTAAAGTTAAGCTAAATAAGCAAAAATTGTGATATAACTATGATAGACTAGTAAACAATAACAAAATAGCATGCTCAATAAAAATTCAAGTGATTTATGGCACAACAACAGTTATAATTTTTTTTGAAAAATGCTACAAAACAATGAGTCAGTTTGCCTCTTCGCCAAGTTTTTTGGGTTCATCGCTGCACATTATTCACATGCCTAAACAAAACATTGTGTAACCATGCACTCTGACCAAGACCTATTGGATTATCTTTCATTGCTGTTAAGTATTTTCCGTATATGTGTAGATGGATAAAATAATAATTTTCAGTATTTTAGCAAACACCGAAAACATTCAGAAGCTGAGAATCTGCACTGAAAACTCATTCACCTAGCAACATTTCTACCACACCTGACATGGTCCCTCAGGTTCATGGTTATATCTCAACCAAAGCCTTTAGTTTACCTAACGTGATCACCTTCACTACAGCTTGCTTCCAGACCTGATAAGCCAAGAGACATGTGTGCAACGGAAAGTGTTACAGAATGTGCTAGTAGTAGATTTTCTTTTTTGTACCTTGTTTGTACGTAAAAATCTTCTTTAGTTTCACGCTAATGTGTGAATTGTTCGTGATTTTGTTTTGCAGTTATGGCCTTTTGGGTCCCAGCGGATGTGGGAAAACAACGCTTTTAAAATGTATTGTAGGAACACTGAAAATATCAAAAGGACACATCACTGTGTTGGGGAAGCCGCCTGCATTTCCTGGACATGAGGTCCCAGGGAAGATGGTTGGGTACATGCCACAGGTAAACTGTAAAACGTTAATACTCAGCTCCCTTGCAATCATTTTGAAAAACAAACACATTAACTCAGAAAAAAAATTCTATGGAAAATAAAACTTTGTTACATTTTGCTGTCAGTCTTAGGGAGAAGTTTTAATTTTTAGCTTGTTAAAAATCCACAGATTCCTCACACAACAGTTTCATAAGTGTAGGAGTGTGGAAGATGTTAGGTGTGTTTTTTTTACAGAAAATTCTACATCCAGCTTTTATGTCAGTGAGCTGCTTTTTACAACCAAAAATTCCTGCCTCGCTACGGGGCTTCAGTAATTTAGCCTGTGTTGCTAGGCGATGTGAACCTGCAGTGTGAACTTGTTACTGTCAAACTAGAGTTCAGATCCAGGCAGTTGTATGCATGCCATCTGTCCTCATGTTACCTTAAGAGTCCTGTTCATCCACCCAGTGTGACCCATACAGAGAGAACTGACATGAAATATGTGGCGCTATGTTACTTTTCTTTGATGCCAAAATATATTTTTTTTCTTACAACTCAACAAGAGATGTCACCAATAAATGGCAAACCACATGAATGTCATGTCATAGGGAAATGTTTTGTGTTTGTATACTCTAATAACTTGGATGTTTTTGTGTTTTTTAAGGAAATGCAGTCTTAATCTTTGCTTTATTTTTGTATATTTAAATGACATTTAAAGCATGGCTATTGCATTTTTTCATCTTTGAGTGATTAAATTTGCCTCGGTAAAGGTCTTAATGTGTTACTCCTAACTTCTTAGATATCAGGTTCTAGTTAAGGATCAATAGGGGTTAATAACTTACCATTAGGACATCACTCTTTTTACACCTTCATGATTTGCTCTCATGAGAGGCCGTAGATCACAGGTGTCAAACTCAAGGCCCCGGGGCCAAATCTGGCCTGCGGTAGCTTTTCATGTGGCTCTCTAGACTCCAAATTACATCAGTAATTCACTACGGTTTTTCACAAATCCTGAAAATTTACACAAAATCAGCACATCCCCACATTTTTTCTGATTTTACTGCAAGTTTTTCTCAAAATTGGTCAAAAACATTGAGTTTAACTGACTGCTGCATCAGATGTCAAGAAATAGGCAAGTGCTAAAAAGTCACATTAAACATCATACATTAACTCAAATATCATAAAAACTCCTTGCACATATTTCTAACTTAGCATCACAAAATATGTGATTTTTATTACAAAAAGCTACAAAAACAATAAAAAAAAATCTGAAGGGATAGCTATTTATTAATATTTTAACAGTTAAATGAGTTTTACATACATTCTGGCACAACCGGCCCTTTAAGAACATTCAGACTTTTGATACGGCCCCAAATGAAACTGAGGTTGACGTCCCTGCCGTAGATGAAAAAAACAGCTAGCCTGACTGCCTGCGATCAAAGCAAACTTCTACCACATTAAACGCAAAATGCTGACTGTAATGTTCACAACTCTGTCTTATAACCTTTTTAATAACAACGCTGCTAGCACTGGGTGATTATTTACTCAGAAGCTGATGATTAAGTGAACAGGAAATGGAGGTTGGAGGCCGTGCGCTATCAGTCGCCTTCCTATGGGAAACATACTCGGAACGGAACATGACTTTTGTTACCGGTTTAAAGGTTGATCCAAAAGGGTTTGTATAAGCTAATCAGCATTCATACAGAAAAAAATAGCAAATAATTCAAAAAGAGTTATCTATCTACCTGTTTGTTACTTGAAATCTTTACTTTCACAGGTAGGACAAACAACCATAGTCACACAGTTAACCTAACACATGACTTCAAGAGTTCTTATCTTGTTAAGCACACATTTTTTAGTCATGTCTTTAACACGTTGAATAAACATAAGTGATTGTATGCTATCATGAAAATTCATGTTTTTGTGTGTTCATATAAGAATCATGCAACAGCATGTGGAAAGACTGATATCCCAAGACATCCGCTGAAGTGGAACCGAAAAGGTTTTATTGCTTCTAGTCTAGAAAAACACACAAAACAAGTTACAACAAGGGTCTGTTTGTGTTGCACAGGAACTGGCGCTGTACAACGAGTTCACCATTAGCGACACCTTGACTTTCTTTGGACGAATCCATGGCCTGACAACGAAGGAAACCCAAGCGCGCATGAACTTCCTCATTGACTTCCTGCATCTACCTCAGAAAAACAGCCTAGTCCGAAATCTCAGGTAAAACTCATTTACCACTTTACAGGCACTTTACATTTAGTAACAACTTTAAAGATCCCCGCACTCGGGTGTGCACCTGGTCGAGGCTAAAAGCATTTTATCGTACGATACAGCCAGTTAATGATGTGCTGTGGACTTTGAACCTTCTGTATTAGTGAACCCACACAAGCGGACAAACATGATCTCGTCTCTTGAGAGGCTGTAAAGCAACAAAGCAGTCAGAGTTTGACTGATAAGCGCATGGGGGAAAGTTAAATTATGCTGCTGTTGGGCGTTTTATGACTATTATGCTCACAGCAGTGTTGACAGAACTGAAATCCCTTGTTAGACTTACTATTACTTAAACTGAGTGAAACTATATTTCCTTAAGTTTCACTTTTTTTCACGTTGTTGTATTTTGTATTAGTTCTCCTAGGGTTCTGAGGCTGATAAAGTTTTCCTGTTTCTCTTTAATTTGGCGTAAAAAATTCGCTTCGGTGTCCTCTGGCATTATATTTTGAAAAGATGAAGGACGAAGCTTCATTTGGAAAATATATATATATATATATA
>CAEGAE010056514.1:0-16246 GCA_903067095.1 Girardinus metallicus
TGTGCTCTATCTTCCTGGTTTTAGTGAGAACGCGAGCAGCAGCGTTCTGGATCAGCTGCAGCTGTTTGATTGATTTGCTAGTCAGACCTGTGAAGACGCTGTTGCAGTAATCAATGCGACTAAAGATAAACGCATGGATGAGTTTCTCTAGATCTGAGACATCAGTCCTCTAATCCTGGAGATGTTCTTCAGGTGATAGAAGGCCGACTTTGTAACTGTCTTTATGTGGTTCTGAAGGTTCAGGTCAGAGTCCATCACTACTAACTATGTTTATTTATGTTTAATTAATTTTGTCCATTATAATTGCTTGTTTTTTTTTTAGACTACTGCAGCCCTTTGAGATTATAAAAAATAAAGGATATTAAAATTAAAATATATTATTCTTAGAGGAGCTGATGACAAATGCTTTTTTCTTTTTTTTTTAAGAAATGCAGCACCCATCTACAATCTTCCCTGCATACTTTGTATTGGTCTATTACACCAAACATTTGCAAACTTAAGGCACATGACTTGATATTTTGTTGAAACAACACAAATGTGCAATAATTTATGCATTTATTGTGGCGTGTAAATGATAGGATTATGTAAAAAAAAAAAAAAAATCATTAGAAGGCATTAGATTTGATTAGCTGATTTCAGTAGAAATCTTAATTTAACTGCATATGGTAATCACAAGACATTGTTTTTTAAGCTTCTCAGACAGAAAAGTGAACATGTTTTGGTAAATTAGCCTGCCATCAATCTGCCAAGAAAGCCACATGCTTCTGCTATTAGGGCAGGTCAGCTGGGTCACACTGTGCTCCTCTAATAGACCGGCCACTAGGTTTGAGCACTGCTAATGCTGTTTTCTCCTTTCAGTTCAACACTTCTTCCTCAGGCAGATTGTAAATCATGCTGTCATGCTAACTAGACAAAAGCTAATATATTAGCTGCTGATCGAAACAAAGAACAACTTATAAAATGCCATCCACCCAGACGGTGTACTCTTGGCTAATTTTACTACTTTTTTAAAAATCATTTTGTAATCATATTGCTTCACAGCTGCAAAAGTATTTGCATTTGGTTGACATCAGTCGAGGTTTGTCTGGCGAAGTTGTGACTGTATTTGAATCTTGCGTGTGTGTGGGTGCGCACGCGTGTGTGTGGACATATGGATGTTGACAAACTTCTAGTTGCTTAAAGCTTGAAATGTTTCTTTATTATGTTGCAGCTTTGGTCAAAACAATTCAAGTAACTCCATGTGTTGCAACTTTTACAGTTGGGCTGAAACAATTAATTGGCTTAATCGTAATTAAACAATTAATGAAATGATCGTCAACTACTTTGGTAAGTCAAAACTGTACAAACAACATAAATACATTTTGCATTTAAGATAAAAACTTTGTAAATATGTTTTTGCCAAAACTCCTCAAGTGGCCTAGTTTCCTCAAATTTTCTATAACTCAGTCTGCAACAGGAGCTACTTCCTGCCACAGCCTCCACCGCCTACAATAACTCTTTGAAGAATTTTGAATTATAATGAGTTATAGCAACATTTAATTTCTTTCTGAGGTCAACAAAGTACTTTTGAATTTGAATTGTTTTAGCTTCAACTGCTTCAGGTTCACTAAAGGAATGCTATGTTTTTTGCACTTTGGCAATAACATATTTATTTTCTTTATTTATAAAAGGAATTGGACCATTTATTTGCATCTTTCAACTTGTTTCTTGTATTGTATTAAAAAGGCTTGAGTGATTAAATATAAAAGCTGTAGAATTTGGCATTTGTTCTATCCGATTAATCATGAGATTAACTGATTAATCCGTTACTAAAATAATCATTGGTCGCAGCCCTACTTTACAGCAGAGTATTGTGGCCATGAGCAAATAATATCACTCTTCATAACTTGTAGACTTCTCAGAAGCATCTCTTGCTGTGGGTGTTTTTCTGTCCGAGAAGAATGGAGGTATGTCCTCTGTGTGTAGTTGATCCCGGCTGCCAGCTGCTCTCTTTCCATACTTTGCAGCAGATCCTCTGGCGGTATCAAGTAGCCAGGCTCAGACATGACTTCCCTGTCAGGATACTGGCGGCATCGACAAGAGCAGGATTTCCTGTGTGCCTCTCTGGTGGGAGATGGCGATAAGCGTAGCCGCCGTAGTGCTAATTCGCCCACATTTGGATATGAATCAGAATTTGGTTGTGGTGTTGCAGACTGGCATCCTGAATGGAGACGAGGACTGCGTTAGCTGTGAGGGATGTTCATAAGCCACTTGGCAGGCACATTTATGTAAGATGTAAATGTTATCACATATGCTACCATTTCCTGGTAAGATGGAAAAACAAAATCCAGTTTTGCCCGATTAGCTCGGCTCCAACAAGGTAGAGTTAGGACTGGTGTACAGTAGCAGGGGATTTTCTCTGGATGCTGGATGTTGTTTGAATAATTGCTAGTGTGGTTAAGGTCAGGGTTGAATTTATTAGCTGGACTGCCAGCCAGCCAGCAGGCCACTGTTTCCATAGCTGGTGGTCTGGATCAGCTTTCATTTGTCTGCCCTTCTCTGCTGATACTGTTGTTCTGTTTTAATGTGACCGGGCAAGACAGCTGCTCCCTAGTGACCAAAAGAGGAAATTACATCACTATTTCAAAGAAGATTAAAATAATTTTTTTTAAGACATTACCTTCCGGAATTAGCAAATCTTTAATTTTGCAGACCAATTGTGATCAGTATTTTGTCAAATTTCTAAAATGATGGCATAAGTCACTTTCTGCCAAAAGCAATTTTTATTTATTTATTTTTAGTTTTTTGCCTAGATCATCTTCTGATAATAAAAAGGAGTTGCTTTTTAAAAAAAATTTTTACAAAATCACTTTTGGCATAAAAATGGTGATAATTTGCAACTTATTTAAATATTTTTGAAAACAAAAATCTTTTTTTAAGTACTTGCTTAGAGGATATAACAGACATAAAACCTAACTCATGAACCAAAGACGACAGGCATATTTGGAATCACACTGTGCTATTCTGAGGCCACTTACTGACAGCTGTTGCCATTTCTATCTCTCCTCTCTCTGATGTCACTTTATTGTGAGCAGCTTAGCAGCTGAACGCGCTGCTCTGCTTTTCCACGTCAGCCATTGTTTCCGGTGATGCAGGGCTGATTCACTGCTCACATTCCACACCAAGGCGGCACTCACATGCCTCAATCTGGACATATACAATTACACCGGCACGCAAGCTTTTTTTTTTTTTTTGAAAAATTCCACCGATGACTTGGTTTTTAAGGCGAGTTAAATGGAAGTTAACTTTTTTCCTGTTTACCCCTGATCCTGTGTTAAGGCTTCAGATTGCCCAGGAGGAGCATCGGACTGTTGAAGTGGAGAAGGTGAACCTGGAGCAGAAGCTGAGAGACGAGATAAACGCTGCAAAGCAAGAAGCTCAGCGACTGAGAGAGCTGCGAGAAGGCTCCGAGAACGAGCTGAGTCGCCAGAAGTATGCAGAAGAAGAGCTGGAACAGGTACCGTCACTCTCATCCATGATGCTCAGGTTTGGTATAGTTTTACCATATCACATGTCCAATGCAAGGGACTAAAAAAAAACAAATGTTTTTTACTCACTTGTATTCAGAACAGGTGTTAGTTTCCAGTTCCTGTAGTATAAACGTGATTTATATTCCCTTTTCATTCTTCAGCTTAATTTTTTAAATGCATAGCAATGATTGAATAATTTCACATTTCTAGTCCACAACAGTGAAGGTGTTACATACAGAGGCTCATATTTTATCACAGACATTTCTACATTGATGCCAGATGCAACTCTGATTTAATAAAGTCATTCAGGTAATTAGGAAATTATCTCCAGATGTCCTTTTTGTAGAGCAAACTTCCCCTGGCACAAGCTGGCAACCAGCTTGTGCCAGGACATGTGGAAAATAGTAGTAATACAACTGTACATATTTTTGTGGCATTAAAGGGAATTTGTAAGAGTATGGTCTTAATTTATCACAAAAAAAAAAAGTAGTAAAAGACCATTTTTATGGCCATTTATGGATGTATCAGTGATGTTCAGGAAGTTAGGGTTTTCTGAACTAAACAGATTATTATTATTTATTTATTTTTTTTAATTCACAGTGATGATTGACCATTGCATCATTTTTGTCTTCCAAGACATGATATTGTGTAGAAAATAAAACAGTTGAAGAAGAGGCAAAAGCTCCCCTATATAAAACCTAAATGTTATAGGAAAATATCCAACACTGCAATCCTGCATCAGTTGATCATAAATCTATGAGCTATAACCATTAAAAATAAAATATAAAAACATCTTTAAAAATGAGTGGGAAATTGAATCAAATCTGTCACGATAACTTATATCACAATCACAACTCTCTAAGTACAATTTTGAATAATTTACAGAAGGCCAGGCTTTCACCAAGTCATTCCAAAGTTTGAAAAAACTGCTGGTCTGATCATCAGGAACATGAAGCACTGAGTTCAGAATAAAACTGCAAAATAATGAATGAAATGCATTGGCATTTTGTTTTGGAAATGAAACTGCAAATTTGAAAAATGGTAATTTTCTAAATCTGTCGTTCCTTAAGCAGAAAGACAATTAGAATCTGAAGTAAAGGAGGTAAACCCAGCAGTTCTGTGCCGTTGTGCATTTTAGCATTAGTGCAGTTCGAAGTGCTTTATACTATAAAAACATAATATAGTTACCAATTATGAAACAAGCAACATATAATATAATCAAATAAATATACATCAAATATAATAATTAGTGCTCCAGTCATAACATCCCCTGCACAAATTGGCACAATTGGTATTGATGGACATGTTTCGGCTGTTTTGCAGTTTTCTGGACATTTGTTCCGGATTAGTGGAGCATAAAAACTAAATGCTGCTTTTCCATGTTTGGTTCTGGTTCTGAAAGTGTGTGATGACATTTTGATCGGTGCAGTTCTGCAGAGCGTTGCACACCACAGTGCGGTTTATTGTCCTTCAGCGTGATGAAACGACCTCATTCAGCACTTGTGTTATTTTAATTCTCATCTTTGGCCAAGTGTGCAGTTCAAGCTCCAAGACGTTGCACAACATTAAAAGAGACTTTGTGAGAGAACCCAGGATTCAGGTTTTTGTGTCTTTTACTAATCCTCTGTTGTAATATTGGCTTTTTGGAAACTGACAGATGTTTTCTTTTTCATGCACTGTTTCGCCTTTTGTCGACTTGGTTGTGCAAGGACAGCAAATGCATGAATAAATGCAAACCTGGCTACTGACATATTCCCCAAAAACCAGACTGGGAGAGGCTAACGTTTGGTTTAATGAGTCATATATCAAACTCGTCACTCAACTATTCTTGGCACATTCATTTTAATGTAATAAAATCTTATATTTATTAAAAACCTCTGTTTTTAATAAATATAAAACTGTACAATTAGAAAATTGTACAACGGTAAACATTAGTTGTTTCCAGATTGTTGTTGTTGTATCGTTGTGCTACATTTATGTCTTAACCTTGTCGTGTGCAACTTGTTGTAGGTGCGCATGGCTCTAAAGAAAGCTGAGAAGGAACTGGAGTCTCGGAGCGGCTGGTCTCCTCCAGAACCTCTTCAGAAGTGGCTGCAGCTCACCCATGAGGTCGAGGTGCAGTACTACAACATCAAGAAGCAAAATGCCGAACGGCAGCTCCTGGTGGCCAAAGAAGGGGTGAGCACAACAGCATCAGTAGAATTTATTGTGTTTGTTTTTTAAATGTTGAAACATGGCAGACCAGATGAATACAGATTAGTGCCTCTAAAAAAAGAATTCAAGCTTTATTCTCAGATTTTTTTTTTGCCTTTTTTTTCTCAGAATTCTGACTTCTGATTATTTGGTGTCAATTATGTTATGTTAGCAAAATAATCACCAACATTTCTTTATTATAGGATTTGTAAACCTGCACATCATACACACTCTACGTGTATTTGGTAAATTAGAGTTTTAAGACCAGATTTGCCAGAATTGTTTAAACAATTCAAACAAATCTGAGTCAAAGTTCTTTTTTTTTAATTTTTTTCATTGTCCCTAATCCTCTTCCATACAACTCAGACCCATTATCATAATGGGACCAAAATCAGCAAAACTTCTTTGCTGGTTTTGTTTCCTCAGTACAAATGTAAGAGATAAATTTTATCTTAACATATATGAGTGAAAATGGAAACTAAGCACCAAGTTTTGCTTTTTGTTTCACAGGCAGAAAAGATCAAGAAAAAGAGGAACACTCTCTTTGGGACGTTCCATGTGGCTCACAGCTCCTCACTGGATGATGTGGACCACAAAATCTTGGCTGCAAAGTGAGTCGGAGTGAACAACAGTACAGAAAAATTATAGAAAACATCTTGGAGGTTGTTGTGCATCATCATAAACGTATTTGTTTTGTAATATTTTCTCAGACAAGCGCTTGGTGAGGTGACTGCCGCTCTGAGGGAAAGGCTGCACCGCTGGGAGAAGATTGAGATCCTCACAGGTTTTACTATTGTCAACAACCCGGGCCTTCCCTCGCTGGTCTCCACCCTCAACCTTGACGCCAGCTTCATGGGCGGCAGAGCCACACCGCAGCACTTCGTCATGTCTGACGACATGGACGACTTGGACGAAGGCATGATGTCTGGAATCCTGCAATGTAAGGGTTCGTTCGAATCTGTTCCCCAAGGTTCGGGGATTAGCAAACGACTCTCTAAACAGCCAAAGACTGTGGTGGGGAATTGAAAAAAGAAAACAAAATCAACCCACATGACAATTGGAAAAGTTGCCTTTTTGCCTCCATTTCGCACTGGTGACGGAGGTGGTGTAGTAATTGTTTGTGAATAATTGTTTTCAAGACCGTTGGATTTGTTCATGTACTTTAACCGTCTTGTTTTTAAAACATTTGCAGTTTACATGATTTTTGTACTTTTCAGAATTTTTGGGCTAATATACTATCTGTAGTTGTGTATTAGGGTCAGTGTAGATGGAGGAAAGAAAATTACATTTCTGCCCCAAAAAAATCTGAAATTTTTAGAATGTCAGAAATGTTCCATGAAAAAAAATCTGTTTTAAAAGTTGCACTTTTGCCAGAAAAAATCTCAGAAATTTTTAGATTAATCTCAGAAATTTTCTAGAAATAATTTGAAAATTTTTGAGTTTCAAAAGTAAAAAAATTGACTCTTTAAGCTGAAAATTGTCTTTCTTTTTTCTAGAAAATCTCTGAGATTGATCTAAAAATTCCTGAGTTTTTTGGTGAAAATGCACTCTATTTCTATCTACAGTGGCCTTAACACGCTGTTGTAGATTTCCGATCACATGTTTTAGTAAACCTTTTTTCCGGCCGGTACTGATTTTCAGCAATTCCGATTTCTCTTTTAGAAATTGTAATATAGGAAGAGTAGCCATAAGATGTTTTTTTGTTTTTTCCTTTCCTTCTGCGGTTTTTCTCTTAATTATTGCCATTATTGTTGACATTAGAAGCGGAGACAATGTCTCTGAGGGATGTTGCCACAACCTGGAAACTCTCAGGTACATAGACAGGAATTTATACTGTCCGGAAAAAAACCATCAGATTGTTTTTTTTTTGTTTCCTGGCCACTTAGAGGTCAAAGCCACTTTCAAATGGTGCATCTCTATCTTTGTTTTTGTTTCGTAAATTTTCTTAATGTTCTAAGTGTTTACTTAAACTCCATGCTATTATCAACTCTGAGGCCTTCTGTGACTTTTTTTTTTATAGAAACCTGAACTGTTCAGACAAATATACTTCTTCCTAAGAACAAGTTTTTGTGTTGATATTTGAATGTATCCTGCAGCAGTGTTCAGTCTGCCTTTGTGGCAGATCTCAGTGTAGTTTTCACTCACATCCTGCTTTCCATCACATTTCCATCTATTCCTCTAACTTGGATTTTCTGTGTGATATTAGATTCTTTTAGAACACTCCTCTTACATTTCACTGCAGTGTTTTGTCACGTTATTAAAACTTTTCTAGTTACTACTTAGGCAAAACCTTAAGTATTACATCGTGTGTTTTAACACATGCAAGTCTTTTTATCAATATTAATTGCACCCCCTTTCTCACTCCCCCCCGCCCTTTTTTTTTTTTTTTTTTTAATACACCACTTTTGTTTCTGTTTTGCTCCCAACACTTTCCCATTGGCCTCACTTTAGATGGCACACTGCAGCTGAGGCAGCGAGTCAGTGACCTGTGGCCCAGTGCTTCAGATTGCCAGTCCATAAGGAAGTATTCTGGTTGGCAGTTATCTGTTCCCAAACTCAGTCTTCAAACTGCCTTTCCCTTTGACCCGTCTGTAATTCTTTTTACCTGTATGTTCTGGGACACAGCTGAGTGAACAATCTATGCTGTTCATCACAGAACTCTACTAATATTTCCTTAGTTCCTGCTCACCATATGATCTCCCATCTCCATATGTGGCTTTTACCCGATGCGCTCCTGTAGTTTTGTCTCAATAACATTCAAAAAGTTTCAGTTTCACCTATTTAATATTTTTTTCTTGTTTGGAAATGCTACGATAAATACATTCTGTAATTTTCCTCTGATGCTTTAATAAGGCATTGATAAAGTTAATGCAAAGTTTGAATTGGTCTCCTGTAGGGATGAAGCTATTAATGGGACTAAATGTGATGAATTCAAATAAAAAATAGTTATTGATTAAAAAAACTATTTAATTATTGACGTTGTAAACTAATTTAGTAAATTTTACTAAGTTGGTAATAAAATTTACTAAATAAATTACTAAATTTACAAGTAAATTTATGATTAAATGATTTTCTTTCTCTTAGTATAAAGACTCAAAAAGGTTATTTAGTGAAAAAAATTGCATTTTTATTTACATTCAGAGCAGTGATTAAGCCAAAACTGTATAAACAATAAATCCAGTTTGCATTTGAGATGAACAAAAAAAAATCTAACATAAGTTCTAACAAAAACTCAAGTTGTTTAGTTTTAGCTTCAATTTTTTTTTTAATTCGTTATTGGCACTTTTTTCTACCCAATTATTAATCGGTTAATACAAAAAAAGTAGATCATTTATTGTTCTTTAAATGCATCAAAACTAAGAACTCCTAGTATTTCTGTAAATGCATCAAACACCATCATGCTTTTTTTTTTGTCAGTTTAATAAAGAATCTGATAAATGTAAAGGATTTATTCTCTCTCCCACTCTTTGTTTTCATCCACTCATCTGTCCATTCTTCAGCTTCTCTCCAGAAACATCTTCCAGCCCTAATAAACCTTTGAATCAGACAAAAGTCTAAACTTTATACATGTTTAGAATTTATTTAGGAATCTTTTTTTGTATTACAAACTTTTTACTTCCATCAAAGAACCTGCAGAACCATCTTCTCTCTATTTTCTGTTTTATTTAATGAATCTGCATGTTTCACCTAAATAAGAACGATGCACCAATAATGCCCTTATTGGTGCATCTCTGAGTATCTTCCCAACAATCTTTTCCTCTGTGAAATTTTTTTCTCTTCTTCCCTTGTTTATCAAAATCTCTCCTGTCAGTGTTTGCTACTAATGCTGTGGCTTTTCCCTGCAGCTCCCAGTATGATGTCCCTGCGCCAACGCCACATTGACCCCCAGCTGGCTTTGGGTTCCCAGAGGTTGGTAGAGAGTTCCCTGCTTGCGGGGCAGCAGGGAGAGGGCAACCCTTACCCGTCTAAGCCTAGGCCTGCCTTCAGACAGTCCCGAAGCCATTCGTTCGGGCAACTCGAATGTCTTCCTCTGCAGACTCTCTCCTCAGCTGTGTCTCACCCGTCAGTCATCTGCTCTTTCAACCCAATCCCTCAGTCTGTGCCGTCTTTGTCCTCTTCCTCCTCCTGCTTGCCCAGCACCGTTGCTGGCGGTGTTGTCCTTCATTCCTCCCATGTACATCATGCTGCTTTCCAGCCCATGGACCCAATTCCTGATTATATCTCCAAAGTTCGCTCCTCATGCAGCGACAGTCTCGGGTACCCATCTCACTCTACACTACGCATGTGTGTGGTCCTTTTTATTTTTTTATTTTTCTAACCACCCTTGGTCATGTTTTTTTTTTTTTTAAACATTTCTTGCAAGACTGACATGTTTTCAGAGTGTTGGGTTTTGTCACTCTTAGTAGTTGAAGTCATTGTCTTTATCATCACTGCACCTCTTAAAGCAGTTACTCTCTCCTCTTTCAACCTTTTTGCAGTGCTGCTGACATTCATTAACTATTAACAAGCGTGAAGTTCCACTACCCAGGCTTCGCTCAGCATGCTGCTTTGCAGACATAGTGCAGATGAACCTAAGCATGGAATTAAGGGCTGGGCGATGGATCGATTTTTGTCGATTATTCTATTAAAATTGACTTTTGAAGATTTAATCTTTGGAAAATCTTTTTTTTTTTTTTTTTTTTCTCATATGGGCTCGTGTTTCCAAAGTCCAGAGTGATGTCGGCACAGCCAAGTCTGCAATTTTGTTTGACAAATGTGCTTCTGTTAATTTGGACTTTGACTATTAGGACCAGGCTACTGTTTTCTTCTTAATTACAAGAATAACGTCTTATTATTATGAAAATAATACAGTCGTAATCTTTTGAAAATGAAGCTGTAATTTTATGAGAACCCAACATTAAAAATAAAATATTCGAATGATAATTTTACAGATAAGGAAATACTTCATCTTTTAACACATCGGCGTCAGATTATTGTCGAGCAGGACTTTGAAGCCATCATGCAAACCAAGTCTATTTCGAATAAAGATCTACACAAACTGGTCAGATCTTGCTTACAGGATGAATTTTTCTCATTAAAATGACTTTTTGTGTTAGTTTTAAGACGTTAATATTGAGGCTATTCTTGTAAATACGCCAAAATACTCAAAGCCTGGGCCTAATACGCTGTTGTAGGGATGATTGACATAGAAGTCACCTTTTGAAAATATTTAGTCATTTGTAATTTTCTCCTTAGAAAATACAATCTGTATCTGTAAGAGAAAAAATTATGGATGCAACGATTGCAGTTTTCTGGCCAATCTCCAGTCTTGTTTGAAATGTTGCTAAAAATAGTCTGAACCCTCGCTCACAGTAGAGCAATAGAGGATAGTGGCTGATTTTTATGATCAGCTTCACATTTAAGTATCGAACAACAACCGATCTCCCAAAATTAAGAAAATCGGTGCATCTCTAGAAAAGATTTTATTTTTAAGCCATTTCGCCCAGCCCTACCTGGAATACATGCATACATTATGAAACCTATGCATATTTCAGTTCCTTTCCCCCCACCATCTAATTTTTGTATTTTACGTTGGGCCCCCCTGCAGGGACTTGAACCGTTCCGACTCCGACTCCTCGTTGTCCCTCTCGCAAGTCGGCGATCGACTCGCGGCCTACGGCTCCAAAAGTCACCTGATCAAGCCCACCTCTCTGATGTACGGCCTCTCCGGCCGGGCGGACGACACCGTCTCCCTGCACTCCAACGGAGGGAACCGGGTTTACGACGGCGGCGCCGCGGAGAACGTCTCCGGAAGCCCCATCCTCATGAAGGAGATCCACCACATGGAGAAGTCGCCCAGCCTGGGAGAGATCAACAGCTTCTCCGAGTCTTCCCGATCTTTCAGCCCCAACTCGACCGAGCCGGATACGCCATCCCCGACGGGCGGCCAGGCGGGAGCGGCGGCAGCGGGGGGGAAGGGCAGCAGTCGCATCCCGCAGCTGTCCTCCAAGAAGAGTCCCCTGGAGGAGGACAGCTGCTCTACGGGAGAAGATACAGATTCCGCCGTCACCCGCAAGAAACACCCCTTCAAAATCTTCAAGAAGCAGAAGAAATGAGCAACATGAACCAAAATGCTGTCAAAGCTGCTTGACTGTATTCCTCTATTTGTCTTTTTTTTTTTCTCCTTTTTGTAATGTCTTGGGTTTAATTACGGTCAAAAAGATGGCACAATTTGCCGCCGTTGCATTTTACCTGTAGGTTCCGGCGCCTGCGTTGGACTGTGGGAGCAACCCGCCGTCTGGCCTCCTCTGCTCGATGGCCCAGCGTTTGAAGTGGAGCTGAGCGCGGCGGGGCAGGTCTGTACAGTGGAATGTAAAGTATTATTTATTCCTGCAGGAAGTTGTGCCCGTCTGAAAGGGAAGCGTTTCTCCCTCTGGATTTTTTTTTTCTTCCTCGTTCTACAATCTGACGTTTTGCATGTCTTCACTTTTGTTTGACTGATATGCTCTTAGTGTTTGCTCGGTTCGTGTTGTTATCCAGCATAGAAAACACTCGATGTTACTTTGATTACTACCTAGCTGTCTAACCTACGAATTCAAATGAATGCACACAGTTTCTTGTGTCTTGTTCCTCTTTTCTTTTTTTCTTTTAACTGGCGAGTACAGATTTTTCTGTCATTTGTTATCCAAAAGGGTGAATATATGCATTTAGGGGAACTTAAAATACAATAGGAGAAGTGGTAGTTAGAGGTTTGGCTACACCAAAATGTTACTATTTAGACACAGTGTAACAGTAAAGACTTGTAGATGGAATTCACAAGAAGAACATCTGCTAATGTTACAAAACGACAATCACATTTTAGGGTAAGGGCATTTCTTTCTTAATGTTAAATATTTGTTCACTATGTACAATATTGGAAAGGTGCTGGATGTCTGTTCTTTTTCTTGCTTTAAAGTCCAGCTTTATTAAACAATAACCACAGATTAAAAAAAAAGTATTCAGTGAATTGAAACCTACATATGTGTCTCATTTAAATTAAATTAACATTGAAAAGTAAATCCAAAACATTTAGTTCAAGAAGTGAAAAGATGGGATGATTTTGAACAATTTATTTCTGTTGACTTCAGCATTATTGTTTCCAGCTGATGAAAATCCTAAATTCTGTCTTTGAGATCATAATATCTGCATATTACATTTGATAAATATAATTGGTTTCAAAGCAGAAATGTTGCATCGTGGCCAACACGATTAAGAGGAAGTATGCTCGAGATAAGTTTGTTTTTGTTTTTTTTTTCATTGACACCACCCAAATGCAGGGTTGAGCCACAAAAGCTAATTGCTGGCTGCTCTCAGTGCTTTATCAAAGCCCGGCAGTGGAAGGTAAAGTGAAAGGAAAAATGTGGCACCAAATGATGCATAAACAATTTATTTGCTTCAAGCTAAAACCATTCTTGCATCTGTTTCAGGAATTGTGTGATGCAAGAAATGCACCAGCTGCAACCTGGGTCCTGGGTTACATATGAAAGTAATCTTAGCTTCACAATCTCTAGCAAGATTGCTTCACAATCTAGTAACTAGTAGTTATCCCTAGTGACTGCTGGTTACTAGGGATAACTAGTAGTTATCCCTTACTAGTAAGCCTTTTTTCTGACATTATTTTCTTTCCATTTGTTACAGTCAGGACTTTGAAGCATTCATTTAGATAAATCAATCATATCCATTTTAGGGCGTTTAAAAACTTTAATGCAATTGATCTTTGTACATACAAGGGAACCTTTGTGTTTGTGTGTTTATGGTACGTCCGTAAATCTGACGCACAGCCAACATCTGCAGTCAGCAATGGACGACGAAGCCACTTCTCCTGGCTCACTCTGGGCTAAGATCTGCTTCAGAAAACGATCTGATGGAACGAGAAGAGACTGTTGTTGTGCTAGAAGATGCTAGCCTAACATTGAAGCTGATCAAGCCAAAAATAGCATCTCAGTGCTAAACATGTAGCAGCAGCGCAGACGTCACCAGTACTGACGTCAACGACCACGGTCCACATTTGTAAAGAAGTTCCACGAGTGAAACACTGGAAAGCAGAACAGCACTGTGCACCACTTCAGATTAAAAACAATTGTTTTTGAGCTGTCTATTTATTTATTTAATAATTACAATAATTAATTAATTACAGACTCTGCAATTAATTATTGAAAATTTGAATCAAGTCCCACCACTAGTTGATGTGCTTGGATATCGCACTCTGAACAGCCAGCTTTTGTAAGTAACAGTGCTTTGTTACCAACGTCTCCTACACAACTGACCTTCCTCTGAGTTTTCAGGCCTTAGCATTTGTTGTGCTATGAAAAATACTTGTAGCCAAATTTCTTGAGAAGCTGGATTTAGGGTTTTAATCAGCTATGATTCATAAAAAATAAAAAAAACAATTGAAGTTGAAATATAGCATTGTGTGGATGTATTTTCTGAACCGATTCGCCTGCTTTGTGACAGACGGACGAAGGTGATTAGATCAGATCTCACATTTTTGATCTGTTCTATTAGGAAGCAGTTTAAAACCTTAAACTGCTTCTGCTCTTTTCTGTCTTACTGGTCCCCCTTTTTTCCACTTTAGTTCAATGTCACAAAAAAGTAAGTAGTAATAGTTGTTGGTAAGGGCTACCATTACAAGGATATGTATTTGCTTAGCTGAAGAAAAAAAAAGTGTTACCATTTAAGATGACTTTTTATAAAAGACTACAAGGTGTGGAGGCAAAACAACCAATCGTGTAAAAGTGCCAAATCTCTGACTTCATCAGAGGCCTTCGTATTTGTGTTGTGTTCGATCCCTTCGGCCCCTTTTACCCAGAATCCTGAGCTCCATGATGTGCGCCATGCCCGCACGTCCCAGGTTTAGATGCTGAATGTCCCAGGGTATCGTTACTGTAACAGTACCGTAGGTACAACATGTTTACATTTGTTACAGATGAGTTCAATTCTCAGATTATTTACAACACAGAATGTTGTGCCAGTTTATAATGTAAGTCGCTTGGTTTTAAGCACAGAGCTATGCATCAGTAGTTGTAGTTGATTTCTGACGTAGTGAGGGCGCCGGTCATTTTTAGGGCGCTCCTGTTAAATGATCAACCAAAAAGTGCTGCAGAAGACAGTTCGTCTCTCCCCGCCTCGGCCTCATGATGTAACCGGTGGTTTGGATGCAGAAGACATGTTTCAATTACTTATTTAAGAGACCAGATTAAAAAAATTCTTACTGGTACTTCTTAGTGTCATTTCTACCTTTCTTCTTTTTGTTTTGTGTAGTTTAGTTTTGGTATTTTTTGTTTTTTTTTCTCTGCACGACGGCTGTAAATTGAAAATGCCATCTGAGTGCGCGCGGGTGTGTGTCCGGGTGTCTGTCTCCTCCCAGTATATTGCACTGTAATGTTGATGCATGTCAACTACCATAACAAAACCTATATTGGGTTAAAAGAATGGATCAGCTTCAGCTCTAACCTTGCTGCCCGACTTTTCTTCTCATTTTTGAGCTTATATTTATGAATACATGCAGTATATTTGTACAGAGAAAAATGATAATTTTGCATCTGTGGTGGTCTAGAATTTGATGGCACTCTTGCATGATAGCAATAAACTATTTTGAATGAAAACAAACTGGGTTTTACTCGTTTGTAATCTGAACTCAGATTTTTTTAATTTCTCTTCATGAATAAACAATTTCTCAGTCCAACGTTGCTAAGAACCGTCGTAATCGGCCTAATGTGAAGCACTGTGACGACGTGTTGGAGGCAGAATGTCTTCTCAGAGAGACAGAGGCCACTTTCAACGCGTCAAATTTCTTTTAGGTTATGTTTGATATATATAAGGTGTAGGTGTATACAGTGGGGGAAAAAAGTATTTAGTCAGTCACCAATTGTGCAAATTCTCCCACTTAAAAAGATGAGAGGCCTGTAATTGACACCATAGGTAGACCTCAACTATGAGAGACAAGATGAGAAAAAAAAATATTCAGAAAATCACATTGTCTGATTTTTAAAGAATTTATTTGAAAAGGGTGGAAAATAAGTATTTGGTCACAGACAAACAAGCAAGATTTCTGGCTGTCACAGACCTCTAACTTCCTTAAGAGGCTCCTCTGTCCTCCATCATTACCTGTATCAATGGCACCTGTTTGAACTCAACAGTATAAAAGACACCTGCCCACAACCTCAAACAGTCACACTCCAAGTTGGTGAAGACCAAAGAGTGTCGAAGGACCAGAAACAGAATTGTAGAGCTGCACCAGGCTAGGAAGACTGAATCCGCAATAGGCAAGCAGCTTGGTGTGAAGAAATCTACTGTGGGAGCCATAATCAGAACATGGAAGACCTACAAGACCACTGCTAATCTCCCTCCATCAGGGGCTCCACCAAGATCTCAGCCATGGGGTCAGAATGATCACAAGAATGGTGAGCAAAAATCCCAGAACCACACAGGGGACCTAGTGAATGACCTGCAGAAAGCTGGGGTCAAAGTTCCAAAGGCTACCGTCAGTAACACACTACGCCACCAGGGACTCAGATCTTGCAGTG
>CAEGAE010056517.1:0-10818 GCA_903067095.1 Girardinus metallicus
TGTGTAGCAGAAGGGAAAGACCTAAAGAATTCAGGGCAATGGTCACTGGGGAGCAGAACTGAAAAACACCCCTGAAAACACTTCTTAGTCTGTTAGACAAAAAAAACTACACATTTAAAAAAAAAAAACATACTTAAATATACATTTATAACTAAATAACATTTATTAGAGCATAACAAATCATATATAGATCAAACTTTACAATTAAAATAAAATTAGCTTCATGCCAACGTACTAAAAACAGCAGATCTTTGAATAAGACAAAACAAATAGCTTCCGGAAATTAATGAAATCAATTTTAATTATGAGAATTGTAAAATGTGTATTTAGATGTAATTTGACGGCCTCAATTCAATCTAGACCGAAACATTTAACTGGATTATTTTAATTTAATAAACGTGCTTTTATTTTGTTGTTTACCCGCCTCGAGTCTCAAAAGATGCCACATCCGGTTTACCCGGAACCCAGCATAATTCCCAAAGATGGCGGAGCAAGGTCCAATGGCCATAGCGATGCGGCTCCGAAATCAGCTTCAGTCTGTCTATAAACTGGACCCACTACGGAACGAGGTGAGCTGCTTTGTGTTTTAAGCTCCTTCCCAACCGAGGAAAGTGTACTGACATTGAAAGTACCAGAAACGGGAGTTAACGTGGCGTTTTAACAGGAGATGGTTGTCTCCGCTGCGCTGATGGAGAGAGACTGAGAGCGATGCTCGAGCATGCGTATACGGTGGGGTCCAACCGTGTTGTTCTACGGAGCAACGTGCATCAAAGCTCCAAACCAAGTGTTAAATTTGACCACTTCCGGCCCTGTTTTCTTTGGTTCAGTAGGAAGTTTACTTTTTAATTTGCGCTTTATGGTGGAGTAAACTGTGGCGGTAACAGACGCTGCGCTCCGTTGGTTCTCATTCGGTTTGGTTGTCGAAGTAACGGCGGTCCGTTTTGAATCGCTACTGCTTCGCGCTCGGTTTGTAGTTTGATATCACTTATTTAGCCGTTGGATCTCGGAGTTAGCGAGCAGCTCTCAGTTCTTTCGACTATCCAGTTCCTTCTGTGACAGTGTGTCGGTCCCCTCGGAGAAACGCTACTTTTTTCAGTTTCAACGTGATCGCAGAGGTCATGCTGAGCTCGCTCGCTTTTCCTCCGAATTGTTTAACGTCCGACAAGCTGAAAAACAGTGTTTGCATTTACAGCTTTAACATTCCGTATTAACGATTCTTCTCCGACTTCAGGAAGACCGTTAAGGGCAAAATGGGCTTTATAAAGTCTCCTCTTTGTCTTCGGCGCTGTGATTTTGCTCGGGGTAACTGCTCTGCAGCTGCTTCGCCTTTTTTTTTAAATTAAACATATTAAAAGCTTTAAAGTTTTGAGATAGTGAGGGATTTGAGCACGATTACCCAACGTCAGTCTTCAAGAGCTGCTGTCCTTATTTTAGACGCTTCTTTGGTCCAACACACGTATCAAATGAATTGTTCCTGCCACTTGAATTAGTTTTTTGAACAATAACACAATAAAACATGCAGGGCACTGGGTGACACCCTCGATTAGACCTAAACTCCAAAGTTGGGCAAAGTAGGACAACAGAAAGTCCATGTGGCTACATTTTAGAGCAGCGTTTATCAAACCTCTGCATGTCTGAGGCACCTTTGTGTGTTCTAGATCTTTGCATGTTTCCATAGAGCTGATTTACATGAATTGGTCATTAAGCTGCTGAGGAAAAACTGTCCCTTTAAATTAGGTGAACTGGAGTATGCAAACATGTAAAACACAGAGGGGCTACGGGAATCATTGCTTTACATGCACTAACACCTTTTATCAAAGCTGCAGAATATAATAAAAGGGCTGCATGGACGCTATATTTGGTAGACTATAACAGCCGACGCGCAAAACATTCGGATTCTGTTATCTGTCATCCTGATGCAGAACAAAAAGGGGAGTGATGAAAATCTGGGTTGATCACAATTAATATTGTCGTCATAATATGCAGCAATCATGTTTCACAGTTTAATGTTTTCTGAGAACCTTACACCAAGAAAACATTAGGTGTAAACAGGTAGTCTTTTAAACGGTCAGGACTACCTGTTTCAAGGTACTTCTGACTCTGGAGACTTCAAGAGACGTTCATATGGAGAGAGAATAACAACAACTTTTTCTGTGTTGATAACCCAAACCTTGCACTCTGTGCTCTTTTGATAATTCTTTGAAACTAAATAAGTCAGAAAGAAGATGAGTTCCATTGATCCTCTGTAGAAACTCACCAACTCATGGTTTTTTTTTGAGAAAGTGTCTGTGGGTTTCATACAAAACTGAGTTTTCTCTCGTTTAATATTTTTCTATATCTTTACTGTAGATTGTGCTGAATGAGCACGCCGTTGCTTGTTGCTCTCATAGCTGGATTAAGATTGTCATGATGCTAAAATTTCAAATCCAGTATCAATACTAACAAAACAACTCAATGACTTTCAGTAATGCAGCAGTTGAATTAGGATAAAAGCAGGAAGTAACATGTAGTATTTGTGCATTTCATTTTTCCTGTCTGCCTCCTAGGGAAAGCAGCTCCTGAACGCTGTCAGACAGGGTGGCATTTGTGTTTGCGTGTGTGTGTGTTTTTTTTTTTTTTTTTTTTTTTTGTCATGATGTACTCACCATGTTTGAAGAGTTTAAAATTTCCTGAATCTAAATCTCGCAGTGATTTAGATTAGGACTTTTGGTGGTTGGAAGACGTAAACTCTATCACTTATAAAGACTTGACCACTGCTCATCGACCAAAAAAAGACGAGCAGTGGTCTTGAGAACTTTTTCCTGAGATTTCCTGAAAATTTCTTTTTCTTTTGACATCAGTCATTTTCAGTCCACTTCCAAAACATCTTTGATGTATTTCCTCTGTTAACTTAGCTCTGACTTATGACTCATCAGTCTCACGAACTCAGAAGAGGAACTGTTGTTGTCTGCATGTAGCAATTTAGCACAGAACTAATTATAAGTTGGCCATTTATCCGCTTTCTTTCCAACACACAATTTTCTCACATTTTCTGAGTTGTATCACCTGATAAAATGGCAAAATTAGAGTCTGATACCTGGGAATAAAAACCTTAAGCCTGAAAAAATTATTCCTGAAACTTGACAGTAGATGAACAAGTAAAGGGTGATGCTTCTCTGAGTTCCTGTTTCAGGGTTTTGCTGCCATGTTCCTATTGCTTTAGGATATGGCTTTAAATGATTGTTTATTTGCTCTAAACTGTTTTAAGCCTGACTATTGTCTGCCCCCCAGTTGTGGTGGGAGCTGACTTTAAAGACACTGTGTGTTGCAGGAAGAGGCATCTGTTAATTGGCTGGACTGTTTGGTCCCAAGACACACTTGTCTGCTGCCATCTTGCTCTGATTAAATGGTAACAAACAGGACTGTGGTTATGTTTGGAATGGAACACCGGGATCCTTCCTTCTAACTAAATTGAGACATTGTTTCGAAAGAAATTGATGTTTGTAATTATTTTTTCCAGTTTTTTAAAGTTTTGAATGCTTCTTCTATGGTTAGAATAATGGGAGATTAAAAGAAAGTGAAATATCGTGAATATTCAAACCCTGTGATGCTTGTTTTTTGCTTTTCTAGGAGGAAGTTAAGTTGAAGATCAAAGACCTGAATGAACACATTGTCTGCTACCTCTGCGCTGGATATTTTATAGACGCCACAACAATTACAGAGTGTTTGCATACTTGTAAGCTTATGAATCTTTGGGTTTTTTCTCCACCATTTTACTAAAATGACTTGTTTGCTTCAGTATGAATTAATTCTCTTTTTTTCCCCGTACAGTTTGTAAAAGTTGCATTGTAAAATACCTGCAAACCAGCAAGTATTGCCCCATGTGCAACATTAAGATTCATGAAACTCAACCTTTACTCAACCTCAAGCTGGATCGAGTGATGCAAGACATTGTCTACAAGCTGGTGCCTGGCCTTCAGGAGAGTAAGTTGTCTTGATTTTTATTGGTTGTCCAGAAGTGTTGTAAGTCTTTAATATGCACAAGCCATGCCTTGCACAAGCATGTATGCTACAGTTTTTCTAATTTTTGTCATGTTAACACCACCAACTCTATTTTATTGGGGTGTGTAATTATGAAGCGGTCAGGAAGTTGCACATAATTTTTATAATTTGTTTTACAAGCTAAAATCTGAAAATTGTGGCCTGCATTTTTCTGTCAGCATTTTGTAGAAACACCTTTCCTTCACCTGGAGGTCTAATGGAGTGTATTGCTACTAGCTGCACATCTCCGTCAAATTCAGGATTGCTCTGTATTTATCCGCGGTCCTCGTCCTGTAGCACTGAGCAGCCTAATCCAACCACCACTGTTATTATCATGCAGGTGGGGGAATCTTGATGATAGATTCCTCTACCTGAGCTGTGGATCCATGCAGCTCCTCCAGAGTTACTATTGGCATCATGGCTGCTCCTCTGATTAAAGCTCTTCTTGTTTAACATGAAATTACAATGATTTGCATAAAAGTTTTTGGTTATAATGTGATAAAAACTGAGAGTTCAAAGGGCAATGAATGCTTTTGTAAGTCACTGTTTTTCGTAGCATTTTAATCAATTTATCATTCACACTTTACATTTTTAATAGACAGCCACAAGTTGTCAAGTTTAAAAAATAAAATTATTTGTTCTTTAGTCGGATACAAAATATTGAAGAAGGTATTGGTTTGTCGTAATTTTAATTTTGGTCTCAGATCAGTAATACAAAATTGGGCTTCAGAACTGAATGTTAATTTAGGATTTTATTGCTTGGGTTTATGTGACCCAGAAATTGTAATGTGTGCAAAAGTGTTTCATGTTGTTTTCAACATGAAACAGTGTAAACATGAAATTATTTGGCTTTTACAGCACTGACAATTGTAAGAATAAAGTAACCAACAATGTCCATCACAAAAATATTTTAGAAGTCAAATGTACTTTGAATGTACATTTATATTTACATGTACAGCTATTTATTTTCCTGTGAAATTGGGAGAAGTGACGAAAAAAGAAACATGTCGGCATGTTTTTTATTTTTCTCAGGTGAGGACAAACGAATAAAAGATTTTTACCAGTCGCGTGGGTTAGAAAGAGTAATCCAACCTGCGGGAGACGGTGGGTCCTTCTTTCACCACTAAACATTCTGAAATGTTTCTGTTTTTGAGAGAACTCTGTCTCAGAGTAAAGTTCTAAGCATCTACAGCTGGATTTATTTGATTGCTCCACAGCAGTAAAATAAGGATCTAAAACAAATCCTTTTTTCCCCCCCAACTCTAGATGTTTCAGAGAGCACAGCTCTACCTTTTACAAGCTTCGACCACTCTAAAGCTCACTTCTACAGATATGATGAGCAGGTTTCGCTGTGTTTAGAAAGACTAAGGTAAACGGCTTCTGTTTTTATCTTGTATATGCTTTAAAAATGAGATAAGACTGAAATGGAATGTTGATGTGGATATATTTAGATTTAACTGTAAAATGAACTTTTGCAAAGTGTTTTAACACTCTGTCTTTGCAGTTCATCACTCTCTGGGAAAGATAAGACAAAACTTACTCTCCAGGTGGGTTTATCAAGTACTCTAACTTGTAACCATCATTGTATTTCAGAACAGATGTGTGTGCTTATTGAAGTTGTTGAGCTGGTTCTGGATGCATTTAAACCAACAAGGCTTTTTACAACCCAGAAAAAGATGTCTCCAGGACATAAAAAAAAAACCCTAACTGCTTAGCGAATACATGGCACATTGACAGCTGCTGCTACAGCAGAATCCAGCCTTCAGAGCTGCTGAACCTCTGCTGCTGGAACCTCGTATTTACAGAAGTGGATAAGTAGGAGAATCACGTCACTGAGGCAGGAAATTGTTCGTCATCTTACACCAAAGCGACTGCTCTCTTAATAACTGATTTGTGTCATTTAGAAAATTGAATGACCCTTTGCAAGAAGCCACCTTTGTTTGTTTTTTTTTTGTCTTTTAATTTTATAAACAAAATGGAGTTCAAATGTTATTTGTGTTTTTTGATTCTTTAGAAGTTGCATTAAGCTGAGCAAAATCTTTTAATATATTATGAGGAACAAATTCATATATATAAACATAAATACTCCAATAATTTCCTATTCCAGCAGGGGGCACCATGATTTGCTTTATTAAATTATGTAAATAGTTTTGGAAAGAAGTACCCTTTACAGTTTACATTTCAGAACATAATAATATGGTGTTTCAGTTATTGAAATGAAGGAAATTGTCTAACTTTGGCTTCCAGGCTTTTCAGAGTTCCTATGCTGCCTGAAAAGTTATTGAATCAAAGTATTTTTCTGTTTTATGTAACTGCAGGAAATTAAAAGGAGGGTGATTAGTGTAAATGTGACATTTGCCTAGCCATCCATTTTTTTAGATTTCATATTAAAGTCTGACTCCTGAAATCTCTGACACAAAGTAATAGACTTTTATTTTTATTTTTACATAAATTGATTGAGGTTTTTGAATTTTGAGTTCTAAGGCGTAGTTACACCTCTCACATGTGAGGAGCTTTAAACAGAGCAGTGTTCGTTTCCCAATTTGGTCCGGATATTTTCTGCAGGTGTGAATACACTGAAGTAAACCCAAACAACTGGATCGAGACCCACTTTTTGAGGTGGTCTTGGTCCGCTTCCAAACAAACTCATGTACAGTTTACTTCTGGTGTGAGTACAGATCTACCTCGATTTGAACCAACTAAAGAAAATATATGTCTTTTTTGAAGTTCATGAGCCACTATGGTAAAATTGAGCCGTTCAGTGTTGCCAATTCTACTGCTGTATGTACTAATTGAACTGAAATTGTACCTGATGCACCATTTTCTGCTTAGCTGCTGCTAGCATGCTGTGGGTCAGAAAAGAAAGAGCATCTTGTCTCCTTCGACTTGCAACAGCATTTGCTGATGCCATTCCAACATTGTGAAACCTGCGTTGTGTTAGCTGTGTTAGCTCTTGACATTTAAAATGGTTTTGCAGTAACAGCACAAATGTGCACAACAGAAATGCAGCAAGCAGGACTTCCGAAATTTTTTCCGGATCTCTGCTGTGTCCCATCTCCGTCACTGCTGTCCAGTGGGAGCAATGATCATCAGCAGCTGCATTGTCCAAAAGTACCACTGCAACAAACAATAAATAAAAGGGCTTTTGGTCTGGATCAAACAAGCGGACCAAAGGACTGTCCTGGTGTGAACAAACCCTAAAAGGTTTAGGATTCTGGCTTGAACAATGTGTAGGAAAGCTGGCGTTGACCATTTTTGTGGTTAGATTAAGTTAATATCTAGCTGTCAGGAGTCCTCAAATTTTAATCTGTAATATTATTATTTGGGATCACTTCCTCTTGGTGAAGGCCCCATGTCTTCACCTGAAAGTTACTTTGAGATGTTGGTGTAGAGACTGAGTTTTATGATCGTCAGTCCAATAAGTCATTTGGTTGTTGGGATTCACATTTGCTTATTGTATTGGCCCGACCTCAGCGTGAACTTGCTCTTGATTGGGAGGACTGGCAGCTGACTTTAAAATGTTTCCACTGGTGACTAATCTTTCTTACTGTGTCATTGTGAATTCCTAATAGCATGGAACTGGCCCTCTAACTCTTTAGAGATTGATGAGCAGCAACAGTTGCTCCTCTTAGGTCATTGTTGAGGTTTTTCCCTCTTGGCATTAGGACACGGCAAACCCATGAAGTTTGAAAAACTCCTTCCTTTGTGATCAGATTAATGTGATATTTCTTCTGTTGATATCTGATTACTACTTAAATTGGGAGAACAAATCCTTAGATGCCATGGGTTTCTCAAAATACTACATTTTTAAGGGTGTTTGGCTTCTTTAGGGAAGTTCATCCTTACTTCACCTTGACCAGGTGTTTTGTTTTTTTATTTTATTTTATTTTTTAAACAAACCATCATGGTTTTTTTGATGGCCTTTAAATTGGGTTGTAGAGTATTTAAGAATATTAAGAGCTTGAACTCCGTCACAGCTAAGGAGTTAAATTAACCACACAGATCTGCTGACTGATATTTTGGAAGTGTCAGTACATTCACTCATGTCCTCTCTGATCACTTTGCAAAGTCAAAATGTTGTTTATCGTTTGTCTAATCTTACTTTATGTAACAAGAACATGCAGCCACATTGGTTCCATTCCTGCCTTTTTATATGCAGTTGTTTTTCACTCTAACCCCTCTGTGACCTTATAAAGTGGATTAGCTTCTGACGAGAACCCTCATAAATGTATAAAAACAAATCATACTCCTGGGTGTAATGTTGGATCAGTTTGCTAATGCAAGCCATGTCCTTGCAGTGTTCTGGATTTAAATTCAACCCTTAATAATTTGTTACCGGCTCTCCTCTCCACCCTCCTTGTCCAGTGATATTTACTGTTTTATACTGAGATGTAAATTTAATAAAACAGATTTCTGCCCATGCATGAAGAGAAATACTACGCCCTTGCAGTGCATGAGCTAAAGCAGTTTAGCTCTTTGGCTTTAGAGTGTTTAATAAGTCAGCAGGGAGCAGAAAACTTCCAGCAGTAAGCAGGATCATTCTTCACTGTAAATCTAATCGTAAAAGGAGTACGCTGTTCCTACAGTTGGTTCGTTTGGATTTCTGCTGCTCCAAATGTGATTCAGAATTGCAGTCCAATTTGCTGTTTATGAATAAGGATCGACAGCAAAAATATTTATGGAACAGTTTAAACCAGTCTTCACAAGAAAACAGCCTGCACTTCTAGTTGGACTGGGAAAACTATTACTTTTCCCTCATTTTGACTCTGTTGGTGACAGTCTGTACTCCCAAGTTAAATGTCAGATTTCCAGATGAACACTTAAATAATATTAAGAATAACAGAATATTAAGAATTATCCATCGCAGTGGTCACAAGTTACAATAAAGACTGAGTAAAGATGATCTAAGGCTGGGCAATATGGCTGAAAAATGTATCGCAATATAAAGGTTTCATATCAATAATTATTGATTAGTTTTTTGTTTTAAATATCCAAACTAGTGATGTGACCTTTTCTTTTTTAGCCACAATTTTCTTCTTGAGCTTTTCAGCTCAAGAAATCAGAGCAGAAAATATCACTTTTCTGATCTTTTTTTTTATTATTTGTAAGCGAGGCAGGGCCACAGCATGAACCTGCTCCCACATACTCTGGGCTACTGTGTGTATTCAAATGGATATTCACAAGTTTGATTAGCTACTTGGGTGCCTCTGTGGAATTGTGCATTGTGTTAAATTTCTCAGCTGCATGTTATATTGTTCATGTTTTGGAGCTGATTGTTTTCTCTTCCTTCTGCAGCAGAAGTTTGTGCGCTGCTCTGTACGAGCAGAGGTGAGACACTTAAGGAAAGTCCTTTGTCACAGATTAAATGTGGAAAAACATCAGGTGAGTTGATGTTTTATACTACATCAAAAATATTTCCTAGTATTTCTTTCAATTGTTTTATAGTAAATGTAAATGTATCAATGTCCGATCATTCACGCGTACAAATCCATCACTAGTTAATGGGTAGCAATGAAGCTCCGTCTTAATCAGCTTCTACTTGTTATCGTACGAGTAGCTGAAAGTGATGCTGCCAAATGTATTATTTTCTCCATAGCAGATGTTTATAGAGTGTTCATGTCCACAGCACAAGAAGCAGACTAAGGCTTTCTACACACGTAGCTGGGTCATTATAAGAACAAATATGTCTACCACATTGTTTAAAAAAATTTTGTACACAGTCGGTTTCAGAAAAGTTTTCATCCACATCAGGGGTGCCCAAAGTCGGTCCTTGAGGGCCGGCATCCTGCATGTTTTAGTTCTCTTCCTGTTGGAAGTAACAACCTCCTCAGCAAGTCAATATTCTCCTTAGGCCTCCTAATGAGCCATCATTTGATGCGGGTGTGTTAAACCAGGGAGGGAACTAAAATATGCAGGATACCGGCCCTCGAGGACTGATTTTGGGCACCCCTGATCCACATGAACCTGCACGTTCCTGAGTGTTGTTTTAAACATGCCAACCCCATAGGGGGCAGTGTAGAGCAAAGCTAAAACTTATGTCAGCCAATCAGGTTGCTTCAAAACAATTTCAACTTCCTGTTAGGAATTAAACATGGCATCGTGAGGTTCTTTTGTGTGGTCAGAAAGATTAAGCCACTTTTAAATTGTGTTAGAATATACAGTTAATAAAACATAAGACGACTTTGATTGGAAATTGTGTCAAAGCAAGTTTATGATTATATTGGCACAGTGACGATATTTGTCACAGACTGTAATTCTTGAGAACCTAGATCTCAGTTTTCCTGTCCACACATGCATAAAAATGTATTTGTTTTCCCAGATATCACCTTACAGTAGACTGTAAGGTGAATTTGAACTCAAAGCACTTTTTTCAGGAACAATGGCAGTTTTATGAGGCTTTATATTTTACCCCCATCGTTTGTTTATATTCCAATCAGAATTAGAGTATCAAAACATTTCTTT
Source organism: Girardinus metallicus (assembly GCA_903067095.1). Classification (NCBI taxonomy): domain Eukaryota; kingdom Metazoa; phylum Chordata; class Actinopteri; order Cyprinodontiformes; family Poeciliidae; genus Girardinus; species Girardinus metallicus. The sequence continues at coordinate 10,483 of CAEGAE010056517.1, forward strand.
CTGATTGGATATTATCACTGTTTTCTTTTTCATGGACTCTTTAGTTTTAAACTCGTTCACAGTTCATACTTTTGTTAACTTTAAATTTGATAGCAATATTAATTGGTATTTTCATTTAGAAATGTAGGTGGTTATCAAAAACCTCAATAAAACCTGATGAACTTAGTGGAAATATTAAGTAAGTGAATTCAATGAAGCATGTGCCACAGTCTTGATTACCACTGAATGCGCATCATTAATATCCTTTCAGTTTTGTGTATATATATTTATATATGTATATGATATGTATATATGTAGATACATACATATATATATATATATATATATATATATATA
>CAEGAE010056523.1:0-53473 GCA_903067095.1 Girardinus metallicus
TGTGGACTATATAAACCCTGAAAAAGTGTTAATATCAACTCTGTGGGAGTTAAATTAACACTGGACTTTTTGCTGTGTAATATCAACTGTTGTTGGCTATGTTCATCCCTTTATGACCACAGTCCTCTGAAAAGTTGCCATGTCACAAAGGCCAACTCATCACAAACTGGTTTCGTGTAGCCTCCAGAGTTACAACATTTCAGTTTGATAGAAAATGTTTCGGATATGTTGGAGAGGAATATTTGCATCGTGGATGTGCAGCTGACAAATCTGCATTAACTGTGTGATGCCATCATGTCAATATGGACCAAAATCTCTGAGGAAGGTTTCCAACACCTTGTTGAATTCCTCTTGAACACGAGCATCCAATCTGGTACTACCATGGGGTACCTAAAATGTGTCCAGTAAGGACAGATAAGTAATAAGGACCCAAAAATTATATAATTGTACTAACTGAAATCAAAACAGCACAAGACTTACAGATAAATAGAATCACTCCTCGAATGCCACACTATTATTACACAACAAGAGTAAATTTACTGTCAGGAATAAAAACATCTTCATAAAATGTTTATCTTATATCTTGTGCAGTCTCAAGTAGATTTAAATATGCAACTAACACATTTCATAACATGGGTTTATAATGTAGAAACTGCAACTGGTTAAAATCTGTAGTTATGAGGTTGCACTTTGGCCATGATGCTTGCTACTCAAATATAGCGGTAATCTGGCATAGATTGAGTTTTATTATCCTTTTGTCTCGAAAAAAAAAAGCGTGAATAAAATAAGAGATATACTTACACTTCTATAAAAAACTTCATTTCTTATTCCTTTCTCCCCTTAGTCTTCTAAAAACTGTATTTTTTTAGATAGTGAATAGAAAAATAGACTAAAGACGTGAAATATTTTCAATTTAATAAAAACATTTGAGAGCCAAAAAGTCTTTGCAAAAAGGTACAAAAACAGGACAAAGGATAAAGTAGAAAGAAATAGACTGGAAGAGGAGAGAAGACGGCAACAGAACCTCTTTGCTCACTCATCCGTCATGCTTTCAGGTCCTGATTGAAGCATTTGTATCCGTGCCGTCGCAGATGTGATTAATCGAACAGATTAGCTGGAAGCAGAGAGAGAATGGTGTCAGGCCTGCGCCGTCTCTCTGCAAACATTACCCTTGGATCCTTGTTTCAGAGACCTGCATTTGCATAAAACACGACTCGGAGGACGCGTCAGCCACAACTAGCGCTGGAATCAGTCTCTGCTGAAGCAGCCGTGAGGAGAGATTCCTTTTCCTGTTTCATAATTTCCCCCTGAAAGCGTTTCCAGATGAGTGATGAGGAAAAGAATATGTTTTAAGCTTGCCTTTGCGGGTCTTTAGTCTGGTAAATTCATATCCGACTGTCCTTCATAGTCCTTGTTCTTGTCCTCCATCTCCCTCTCATGTCAATTCAGGTCATTTGAAGCTTTTAAGATGTTTCAGAACAAATGTTTCAACACTCAGTGGTTTCTGTGCAGCTGACAATATTTAAATGTCCTCAAGTGTTCTTTAAAAACTTCTAAAGAGATGACTGTCGTTTTTGTTTGAAATGCTGACATACTTGTCTGACTCATTTTTTTTAATTAGTGAAAATATGATAGACAAGAATAACTAGGGTAAAACCAGACAGACAACATTCTGCTTTTTGAATTTAATTTGACTCGATATGCAGTTCAAGAGACTCAATTCTCAATCTGTGTGGGAGGATGATGTATTTTCACTGTTACTGAGAACTTGGAGACAGGTTAAGATTTATGTGCTGCAATTTAATTTAATTTTTAGTAATATGTTTTGGATCATTGTCCTGCTGAAAGAACTAACACCCAAAGTTGTGTTTTTAATCATTTTGCCTGCTCTAAAAGAGAAACAAGCCCACAGCATAACAAATCCTCTAACATACTTAATGGTGGACATGAAGGGTAATGATTAATCTGAATGTAGATATGGGCAAGTTTAGCTGAAGATTTTTTTTTTTTACATAATTTCTGAATTTATGAAGAACACATATGTCTTAGGTATGTCCTATTGTCTTTCCCAAGGGAGAGAGAAAGAAACATGAGAAATGGTCCACTGTGTCAAGTAATTTTTATTCCCCAGGTAAACAAGAAGCCATAGATTATTAATCCTAAATTCCTAGAGACTCTAATTACCTTAAATGTGAAGTATAAATTGCACAATCCTTCAAGAAGATGCACTTTATAGGATTTGTTAGCAAATAGGTGACACAAATTAACATCAAGAGGACAAGTTGAGAAAGTTTTTTTTTCTCTTTTTATAAGAAGAAAATGCAAAGAGATTACAATGATGTGATAATTATGTAGTCAATGCTAGATGGAAACTATCTAAAACAGGTGGACTGGATGAAGCGATTCCACGGCCATAAATGCAGATTAACCTGTGTCATTAAGGTTCATTCATTCTGGTGTCAAAGCAAATTTAATTAGTTAGATGAAGGTCACTGAAACCACAAGATGCATCAGAGGGATGAAGTCCTGGAATACTTACGGAGTTTCCAAGAATGCCTATTCTACAGCTCAGGAGATGTTTCTGAGTAGCTGATGCAAATGAAAACCTGGCTGCTCAGATCTCTACACATGGTTATAATGCACTGCTCTATGCATCATTCCCTGCTTTTCCTGTTCTCTCTTTTGGTTTCCACTGGAGTCTCTGCCTGCATGAAGCGGAGCTGTGTTAATGTCTCTGGCTCATCAAGCCGCTGACCTGGAATGATTATCCACATGATCTGCTGCGCTGTTCTTTTTCTCTCCTCTCCTGTCTTTCTGTTCCTCCATCAGATCTGAACAACATCCAGGAACGCCACAATCCTTTCAGCTGCGTGTACGAAACGTTAATTCCAAATTTAACATCAATTTAGTGCTCACTGAAGCTTGAAGCAGCTGAAGTGGGGGTAACGTTTTCGCCTTTATTTTCTGAAAACAATGAATTTTGCAAAGATGAATCAACACAGAAACATCTAAAGTCATCCATCCATCATCTACACCCTTTCATCTCTGCAGTGTTGGTTAAGGGGATGTTGAGAATAAATAATTCTGTTTTCTCTTATAGCTGGATGCAAAGCTAAAGCTAAAGGAAATTACATGATAAGAAACACCCTCAAAGCAGGGGTTAAAGGATATGATACACTAGAGAATGCCTTCTTTAGGGCCTAGCTTAGATAGAGGCTAACAAATGGGATTACCAACTGTTGCTTGATGCCATTTTGTCCTGCTAGCTCCTAAAGATAGCATGAGAAATTGACCAGCTGTATATTGGTATTAATAAATGGAATTCATGAATTCAACTCACTGACTCTTCTTCAACCTCATACATCAAGAACTTAGCCTGGAGAAAGGATAATTCTCCACAGGGGGATGCTTAAAGTATTTAAATGGATCCACCTTCCACTTCCACAATAGTATGTACAACCCACAAGTTTAACAAAGTTAACAACTTTTAATCACGAAGCTGAGATAAAAGTCTTCTATGAGGAAATTTGTCTGATGGTCACCGGGTGTCTTTAAAACGTAAGCCATGTAAAAGGCTAATGCAAGAAAGAAATCTCACAAGAACTCAATTTGGTGGCTGATTAAGTTCCTGAAAATAATGCCGTCAGCTGATTTAATGCCATTTTATAAGAGCGGGTGAAGAATCCTGCTGAAAGATCAAAATTGTCAATTCAGGATTTCATATAGACGTGTTATTGTCAACTTTAAAAATGGTCAGTTCCAAGTAAAAGTGTGCAACCGGCATTTCTTTGCATCAAAATCTCCTCACTTGCAGGAGATTCTGATGCAAAGAATCTCTTACTGAGAAGGAGCAGTTTCTCAATCATCAAGAACTTCAAGTTGAGAGGTTCAGAACTGTGATAGCCCCAGTGCAGAGCTTGTTCAACATTCACAGCTTGTTCGTGTGAGTTCACTTCCTCACACTAGGACGTTAAAATGTTTGGATGATATGCATACATGGATGCAATTAAAGACGTTTTGAAGAATAAGGCCAAAGATTCCAATTTTAAGAGATTCGCCTATTACATTTGTATAAACGCTAGCATAAGTTCATGTTTGCTTACTTATACAAGACACGGTCAGGATTGAAATGCAGGTGATAGGTTTCATTATATATGGAAGTTAATTGGGTAAAACTGAGTTATAGAAAAGAAAGTAGTGCAGAAAGTGTTTTTGATAACAGCAATACCCTCTGCAACAGTTGAACACCTGTTTAATTTGGAGACCACAAGAGTGTTTCACACCAGTTGACTGCCGACCTGTCAGTCTGGAGGCTGATTTCACTCCCACCGCTCGGCAAGCCTCTTAATCTCTGTGCGCTCTTATCTGCCTTTGTTCTCTGAGCTGCCGAACAGCCGGAGAGATCAAGGCAGTTTGAGCAAACCAGCATGTACATCATCCCCCCACCTAATCGCAGCTAACAAGATGATTATAGCCGATCAATCAGGAAGTGAGGTTCCCTAATGAGAGGCTGTCATTTTAAAACACTGCGATGGCATCTGTGGTCACTTTCCACTGACCACTTCTTTAAACCTACAGCTCTTTTTGCAGAGGACAGTGAGCTGAAAACAGAGCCTGATACAGGAGACAAAGTTTCTCCAGGTTGTTCCAGTTTCTTACGTTGGCAAGGAGAAAGTCAGCGCGGACAGTCATCTGCTTGTAGTAGCTTAAACATGCTCAAGTCTCATTTGTGAGATAAAAGTCAGATGTGAATCTTGAAACCCTTGAAACACTTTAAACTAGCGGTGGGCGATGTGAACTTAGAATTTTATCTCCACATTTTGTAGTACTATTACAATAACAATAAAAACGATTATGAAAAACTATTATGCCTTTTTAGGTATCTGTATGGCTATGAGTGTATTACACAGCAAACATAGCGCCAGAAAAACACAAATACTTCCTTTGATAAACATTCCCATTTAAAATTGGCTTCGTCAGGACGTACCTTACCTTTTGAAATGTGATTTATGTCACTAAACTGCACACAGTAACTACTTTTGATCGTATATTCAAATTTACGGATATTTATTGATGCGCTTGTGGAACAAACAGCGGCCAAAATAGTAAAAATAATATTTCTGATAATAAAACGCAGTGGCAGATGGTTGTTTACAGCGCAGGTAATTTCTGGTTAAACCGGTGTATCACATACGACACGGGCAAACGTTAGAAATTGGGTAAAATTTAAAACCTCAACAAAATCCACACCTCCAGGAAGCAACATTTTCTCAACAGCTGAGAGCTCAGACCCTCTTGACGAAGCAAAGTGTAGAACAAGGGGCTGATTTTTACCAGGCTAGTTTTGAGGTGGCAATTCAGACATTTGAATCAAAACAAGAAAAAAGAGAGTTTCTCTCTCTGGACTCAAAGAGTTATAAGACTGTTTGATTCAGGAATCTTGATATTAAATGCAGCTGTCTATGCTGTAATCTATGACGTTACTATTTTTAATATCCAGTAGATAATTCTCATAAAAGTTATGTATTTTAGTTAAAACCTATTCTGGTGTTAAAATGCACATTTGTATTCTGGGCATTGCCAGCAATAATAGCACTGATTCTGCAAGTAAAGACAGTTGTGATTGAAGTGGAGGTGAGAGGCAGTCATGTTCGACTTCCCTTTGATTCCTGAAGGAGATCACTCTGTTGTTCAGTAGGGAGAGCTTGTCTGTATTAAACACGCGAGCTGCTGCCAGGCGGCCCGACCTGTCAAGGAAGAGCAGCGTTATTGATCTGATCCCTGCACAGTTGCTTTGCACTCCCAGCAGGGGGGGGTGTCACCCTGCCTCCATGCGCAGAGGGGGCCGTGCTGCCTTTTTGTTCTCTGGGGGCTGCAGTATCTGTTCGTTTGATGTCCTATTGCTCCGTCTTTCTAATTAGACAGGCTTCTGAACCAGGCACCCTCAGTCCGACTTCTCCTGCTACGGCCCGTTCTCTCTCTTTGGACTATCAGTGCCACTAACAAATCAATGAAGCAGCAGGGTAGAAACCACAGAAATCAGCACAACAGGGACCACTTCATCTGCTGCAGCTACCTGCATCGCAGCGACAGGCTCACGTTCAACACTGAAATACGAGCTGAGGTGCAGCAGTGGATTTATGTCAAGGCAGGGACAGCGGCACTGAAGCATGAATTCTGAATTACATATCTGCCAATTCAAGCCAAGCCGTCAGAAGCAGACGCATTTTATCTGGACTGACAGTCTCCCAAAACAAGCCCCACTGTTCCTTCCAGAAATCAGACCTAGTTGTCTGTCCTTTTGATTTCTCTTCAAGCACTCGCTGCTGCAGAGTGCACTTTGCAGGTGGGTGCATTAAAGCCACAAAACGCTCGAGGACATCGTTCAGTCAGGTCTTTTAGATTTCCGACAATATGCAGACAAACTGTTGATGTTACAACAACAGTAAATAAACCCTCCATGGGGAAATGTTCAGGTAAATTCACAATCCAAATCCATCATGCTGACGTACCGATTCTGTCTGTAAATCACTCCTAACCTGGCCAAGAGTCACCATGAGACTTCCCATAAATAATAAATCCATCGAAAAGAAAATAATAAGCTGTTACTGTCAATGTCTGTCACAATTGCAAACCATTTTCCTGTAAATCTACCAAGATGATGCTCTTAAAGGGGCAGTGTTGTGTGTTTTCCAGGCACATAGTGCCATTTTATAACATAATCAAGCAACTTTTATAACAACTTCAGTTATTATAAAAATCTTATGTATCAAATATGTCTCTTTAAAACTCGTGGTCTTTCTGAAACTCCACCTTCAGGAAGTCATCATAACACCGCTCCTCTATTAGCCCTTTAATTAAATTTTTACCAGCATTTCACTGGGAAGTAGCTCCTATAATGAGTTCACTGAATGCGCAGTTCCACCAGGTCTTTGCTAATTGCTGCTGGCTAGTTTGAAGGACCTGATTAGGGGATGCTTGGAAACTGCAGCTCAGAGGAGGAGCTGCGTCTCAAAGGCGGGGTTAGGTCCAACCAGGCGTTTTGGGCAGATTAAAGGATTTCTCAAACATGCATGAAAGAATAAAAACAACACTCCAGGTATATGATGTAAAACTAAACTGACTTTAGATAATACTTCCCCTTTAAAGCATTTACCTGAACACAGCAGCAGAACCATGTAGTAGTTTGAACTGTATCAGCGTCACTGCCAGTCTCCACAAGATGAAGGTTAAACATTGTTGCCAACTTTGGCCCCCACACAGTCAAACTGAAGTTCAAGCCCTGTTCAGAATGGACAAATAGCCCAATACCCACCAACCTCTGGCTTCTGTCTGCAGAGGGAAATGGTACATTAGCATTCATCTCCAATTCAAATGAGTCTGTAGCCGTAATGGGTATTTATTGGCCCAAGCTGCAATCAGCACAAACTGAACATCACTGTTTCCTGGAAAGACGGGAAACACGGACAACACAACAGATTTATATATATATATATATGCAGAAGATGGAACATAAATTTCAAAGATTTGGAAAGGGACAAATTTCTCTTTTGCTTTTTAATAAGGTGCAATAGAAAAAAAAATTCTTCATAAATCTAAGCAAACAAATACATGCTTCAACTTGAACCAAATAGCAATTAAAAGTACAGTTTAAAACTAGGTTAAAGCAAAACTAAGCTAATCAAAAACTTATCATGAACATGTGAAAATAGCAAAAAGTGTAAACATCTGATATTTTTGGTTATGAGGAAGGTAAATTACTTCTTTATAACAGTTTTTCCAAGTGAATATGAATCACAAAATAATGTAGTGGAAAGTTCACCCTCTGGAATTTCTATTGGCTCTTTACCTTGTTGTAAAATTAAATTTCACCTGAAATGTATGATAAAAACAAATATACAACATACACGTAACTGCAGGTCACACTGTCATTTTTATGAAATATAGATGAAGTTTGTGAAAAATAAAGTACATTTTGATACCATATAGCCATAGTAAACACACAAAACTCTAGAATTTTCTTTGCCTTGCCTGTATGGTATCCTTTTATCAAATAATTTATCTTGACATTAAAGTGCTTTAATAGACATGAATCTACTCTACATCTGATGAAAATAGCGTGACATCTTAAAATTAATTAGTATGTCTAATACCGTTCCACAAATACTCACAGTTGCTATGATACTTTTATTTATTTATGTTCCTTTTACTGTTCTTATTGGATCTTATTGCTGTTGTGCAGCATTTTAGTGCATTTTTGTTTCTATGCTATGCTGAAACATAGCATAGAAACAAACACACCATCAGTATACACAGTCTCACTATGGCAATTTTTTCTTTATATTTTGTTACATACTTTGAATCCATATTGCTCCCTCTATTATGCACAATAAATACATCATGAAGAGTTTATCTCAGTAGCAATTTAATCAAAGCTTCAGCCAGCCCAGAGTACTGATTAAAAAGCCAGCTCTTCTTAGTTGAAGTTTATTGCTTCACCCTTTACTACTATTTTTCATTTCACCAGTGCAGATTTGACCTGAAATTGGTTCAAGTCCCCTGTCACTGTCTTTTCTTAAAGCCTCAAACAGAGTCAAAAGGAGGCGCAGGAGTTGCTTTCTCTGAAGACTACTTCAATTACACAATGCTGAAGGGTCATCATTGAGATTCCTCTCAATGAAAACTGAGAGTGATTGCCTCCTCCAGCTGTAAGGAGAGGAAGGATCATGCAGCTTAAACACTTGTTGGAGGTGTTTATTTTCCAGGAAAACACGCCTTCCCTTCCTCCTCTGCTCTTTCTTTTACACATTTCAAAGCTTCTGCATGCTTGGGCTTTGATTTCCCCGAACTGCTGGTTTCTATATGCTGCGGTGACGCTTTCCTTCGAGCTGAAACCTGACTGATAGTCGTCCCTAATGGATCACATTAGACTCACATTAGAAGGACTGGCCCGGGAGGTTAATTAAGAACGTGACGCCCAATGACTGTCTGTCTTTCTCTCCCTTGCTGTCAGAGACGGGGTTTTCACCATCACCAGATTTATTTCACAGCTCCACAGTCAGGATTAATGCTCTACATCTTATTGAGGATGCTCATCATTTTTATATCAGATCATCATCATAGTCTCTCTTTTTTCATTATTATATTTTTTTTATTAAACTACACTTGAAATAGAGTGAAAAGACCAGAGGAGCTGAATTTGACAAATGTTTTGAATGACAAATTTTTCCAACTCCATAAAATTATGCAAAGTCCTGCTTCAAATGCAAATACCTTCTATCCTCCGTGTGTTTTCAGAGTTCCTTGAAGCCCTGGTTTCAAACAGTTTACATGGAGAAGTAGAAAAGCTCCTTACTGTTTGCACATGTTGAGGTTTTGCATTGCAAACTGCTGGAATATAAGGACTGTGATGGGATTCTCTGCTGCTGCCAGGGCAACATTATATTTATATATTTTTTAAGCAAAATATAGGCTTAAGACATTTTTTTCAGCATGAAAACTGAAAATTGGCAAAAAAAAAGGAAGAAAGGGTGTCAAAAAGGGATAAGATAATTTATTTTTATTTCAATAAATGTCAAAATGTGGCTGTGATTAAAAATGAAATAACCCTAATCCTGCAGAGTGACATGACACAGCCCCACTTGGTTAACAAAATATTATAAAAGAATCACAAACCTTAACTCACCTATTTATTAATATGAGCTTAGCATTCAAATTGCACAGAATTTGTCAACAACCAAAATGTTTTCAGCTGTGAAGTCACTCACATGTTGACCTCATCTGAAGAGACAAATATCCGTATTATGCAACACAGCCACAGCCTGGATTCACCTCCTGCTTTCATCATCAACCACAAAAAATAGAAAGAAAAAAACGACAAACGTGCCAGATGTTTGTCGGATCCAAGCCAGCGGTCCCACTGCTTCTACTGTTGAAATGAGAGCAGGTCGAGAGACCCTGAGACAGACGTAAAAACAGACAGAGAGTTTTTTTGTCTGATTCTCCCTGAAAGTGCAGCAGCAGTCAGATTTGTTTAATTCACCACTTCACCTGCCGTCAGGGCTCAGGGGATTGGGAATAACAAAAATGGGATTAAGGATTAATAGATTTTTATATTATTATATTTCTCACCCCTGCCAACTCTCTCCCACTGCCTCTCTGAGCTCTTCATGTTTATTTTATGGGAACATGTCAAACTCTGCTTTTAATTATTATGAAGATGTCCACTCAAGTTGTAATCACTGTGAACAATAGGATGTTCTCTAGAAACAGACACTTTTCCTTTGACTTCAGTAAATGACAATTTAAAAGTAGGGCTGAATAAATTAAGTAATATCAAAATCATTGCTTCCAACACTCTCTGTTGTCTACAATGGAGTATTAAAGCCATGCTAAGAAAATAAAGAAAATAAAATTACTAGAATAAAGTCATAAAATTATACAAATTAATACTATTGATGTTTAATAATCAGTAGCTCTAGCTCTGAAATGCTTTTGTGGTCAAAACTGAAATTAATAAATTCTAGAATTACACAAATTCTTTAAAACTTTTATTCTTATTTTGTTAAAATACAAAAGGAGTGTTTTAAATAATATTTGGGTGTTTACGGCCTCGTCTGATGAAGTGCTGCTTAAAACTACAGCACTTGGCAAATTCAAACTTGGATTAAATTTTGAATTCTAGACTTTCTGAGACATGATTTTCTGGTTTGCAGAAGCATTTGTGAAAAAATGTGAATCTGGATTCTTGCTCTTGTGAATCTTATTTTGCAAGAGAAATTACAACCACAGTTGTTTGATCAAAAGCTTAAATCAAATTGAAATATCCTCCACCGGTAAAATGATGGAGGATGAAGTCAAAATGCATGGATATAATAATATTAAATGACACAGTCAACACAAACCTAGGTATAATCCCTCCTTAATCCCAATTCTGAAATGTGGCTTCCTAATTTAGCTGTCACCTTCCTGGGCTTCTGGATACTTTGTCCTCATAAAATAATGAAAACTGATACGTGATGCTCGCATACGAGATGTCAGACTGTATTGAGCAGCTTAAGTTAAATCAAACGCGAATACATGCCCCTTTGACACCAAATTACACAACAGCACTTAGAAATGTAAGCATGTTCACCGGCTCTGAAGACACAAATCTCCCTCTACCATTGACACAAACACAAATCCAAGCTGCATGAATGTTTTGTTTTGTTTTAAAGTGCAGGTGCATTGTTTCTTCTCTTGTGGTTGAGTTTTTTTTTTTTGCCCTGCACCCCACAATGTCTGCCAGCTTCACAATCAGCAAGCGCATCAATATTCCCTGCAGGCCTGACAGCTTTACTCCTTATTCGATACAGCCGCCTGCACTGATAAATCCAACCAGCCAGACAGAATGCACAGATTAAATACTGCAGAGTCGAAACAAAGTAAAAGAAATGACAATGAATTTAGAAAAAGAAAATCCTCTAAAGGCAAGGGGGCAGAGGTCATTGTGTTTATATGCATCTACACTACTATAATGAAATTTAATAACTACGACGTCTAAGCTTTTTAATGAGACTTAATGTTACCTGATTTAACGTTCTTGAGCATTTTAACAGTCAATGAAAGTTAAAGTAGTTTATAAGATTTATTGCTTCCAAAACTGGGAAAGATAAAAGTGGCTTAAGTGACATATAGCATATTAATGATCAGAGAAGTGACTCTGAAAACAAAATGTCAGTTTTTTACATTCATCACATCCTTCTTAAGCCTTCATAATCTATATTAAATTTGTATTTTTGTTTTTATAGCTGCTGGTTGCTTGGAATCTCTAAACAATCAATAAAACATCCAAATTGCAAAATAAGATCAATGTTTACAACTATAATGTTTCATCTACTAAGAGTGTTTATGCACCATACTGCACTTTGAATTATTCATTTATATTTTTATTGAGCGTCTTTGTGTCTTTATATTTAAAGTGCAGCACTGGAGAGCCATTACTGATTGAACAGTTTATCCTTTTTATAATTACAGTATAGCTTTTCTAATTTCTTATTCTGTTAATGGGAGTCCGTTAATTAGCTAGGCTGACAGAGAATAAATATTAGATGATCATATTATTTAATATTTTAATAGGATATATTTTAAAATGTTTGAGAATGGCTTTTTCAAATAAAAAAAGACCTCTGAGTAGACTTTTGCTGCATTTCTACAACTAGAAGTTTTTTTTATATTTTTTGTATGTTTGTGAATTCACAACAAGCTCTTTGCTGTGCAGCTCGGCTCAACCTTCAGTCAGCACTCCTCCTATGAAACATTGATGACTCGTTTCTCTACAAGACAATAATAAGTACTGCACAAAGCCAGGATCAAGCGAGGATCTGAATGTTTTCAGACGACTTGAGCATGGAGAAGAGGAGAGCTTTTTTTTTTTTTTCTCTGTTTCTCATGACTAAACAAACACCTCATGAATTAAACTGATTCTTTGTTTCAGGCAACCAAACTCCACAGGATGAAATCTAAAATTTAAATAAAGTCCAACTGATTTTTCAGCTGACACACAGGAGGAACAGTTCTGTCCTTAGAGAAAAAGTCAGAAGCGTTTACCTTCATGTGTCGTCGTCTCCGTCTGAAGCGCAGCAGCTCCTTGTGCTGGCGGGCGATAAAATTCACGGCGGCGTATTCCAACAAGGCCGAAAAGACAAACAGCAGACAGACGGCCATCCAGATATCAATGGCTTTCACATAAGACACCTGCAGGCGGTTAAGAAAAAAACAAAGAAAAAAAAACATCAGATAGACTGAATTAGAATAAATAAACAGAGCCTTGTGTCTGGGTTTTTGTTTTGAGGCCCTCGCCTTTTTGGCTCTGCTTTTTATGGTTCACTACCTGTTTTTCATACATGAAATATCGTACGTGGACAGACAGGAGCTAAACGAAGTCTGTCTGGCTTATTCTCCAATTAATTTACACCCTGTCCTGTCATTTTACCTCTTTATCTCTACACTGATCACTTTGTGAAGCCCTGAGTCAAACACAAAGAAAACACAATCACCTGTATAAAATCTAATTAAATTATGACTTTGAATCTTTTGCACACACACAGCCTGGAAGTTCACCTTGCGACACTGATAGGAAAACATTTATCTTTGAACAGCTGATGAACACCTTGGCTTGACAATCATTCAGGCATAAAACGTTAAGCGAAATAGGCCATTCTCATCAGATTTACTCTCAGTAACGGTAAAGACGTGTAAAAAAATTCTAGATTACTCAGTGCAGTATAATTGTTTAGATGTCAATATACACATATTTGCACTTAAAAAATGCAAGCATTTTTTAAGTTCAAATAAAGATGGATTCATTTTGCATTATTAGACTCAAAGCTCGAGTAGCTCCACATCCCCTTGGTCCTTGGAGAAAGAACTGATTGAAGCTTTTCTACAGTGTTGAGAACATTGCTGTAGTCTGCAGTGATGAAGAAGGAGCTAATCCGAAAAGCAAAGGTCTCTATTTACTGAGATCTTGGGGTAGAGCCACTGCCTTTCTGCATCAAAAAGGAGCCAGCTAAGGTGGTTGAGTCATTTAATTCCTTTGGACATTCTTCTGTTTGGAGGTTTTTCAGGCATGTCACACTGGGAAGAGAACCAGCGGATGTCTTTACACCCAACAGTCTGGTAGACTCGGTTCGACTGGTGACCAAAACTGCAACAATTGTTAAATTTTCAGATGGTGCGGTTTGCTTTCACACTGCACTGTATCAAACGATCTAAATCCTTTGAGAAACTGATGTCCCCTCCCTCACCACAGGTGAGGGAGGGGACATGAAAGAAAATCATGAATATCTCTGAAGAAGACGTGAGAGCAACTTCCTTTTTCATTTAATGTAAACAAAAATGGAGTGGCGTCAGATTTTAGTTGTTGTAGGATTTCTCTTTTGTCTTTGTTAAAAAAAAAAAACATGAGCCATTTTTTTGCTGTAGCATTAGAATCTCATTTGTTTTGGTTGTATTTACCCAAACAAATGTTTGGGTAAATCTCAGATAAGTAGAATGCAGCAAGCAAACTATACCTTGTGCTATAGTTTGCTTTCTACTTTTAGAGCGGCTTCTGGTCCACTTGCTCCAAATATATATTTGCACCGTGCCAAAATTCACTTTAATTGGACCAGAGTTAGCTTTTTTTTGTCCAAATCAGCGCATGATTGCGCATTGACACCTCCTCCAACGAATCAGACTTTCTAAACAAACAAACTAGAGTTCAATTAAAGCAGACTAAACAGAGCTGTTGTGAATGGGCCCAGAAGCATTTATCTAGAACTCTGTGGGCAATCTATAGATCTCTCATGAGAAACAGGATGGTGTTGATGGGGAGAGTACTGTCTAGTTTCCCTCCTGGATTCGTCCCTTTCGTGACCTAAACTCAGATGAGCAGAACGCAGCAGGTGGATGGATGAACATCAGCACCGTGTGCCTCTGCTGTTTGGTGAAATCCTTAAAAGAAAAAACTGCCCACCTTTCTTGTAAATGTTCTTCACATTCACCTCCATTTCCCTCCAGCATGACATGATGCAGTACGTCATGTGTAGGTGTGTTTGATAGCAGTCACACTGATTTGCCTGCGAGTGTGTGACTGAGCCGCATGCACACTCAGCTGTGGTGCGTGATTATTACTATGACAGCTGAACTGAATCACGGTTCACTAGTTCGGTTTCCAGAGCGCACAAAGCTCCAAATATAAACAAACTTAGAGTGAGTGTGATTGAATTACAGCTTCCTTGGAATCATACAGGCTCATATTTGCTCCACTTCCATTTCAAAAGACCAAGGGGCTTTAAAATAGTTTTTGTTTATTTGATGATTTCCTTTTGCCCTTCACTGTAACTTATTAAGTGCGTTTTCTGTCATCCCCCTTTTGATCCAGTTACTGTCACTCCATGCATCAATAAGTGTCTGAACAGGTGTAGAAATTTGTCTGATTTCTCTGCACCTTGGGCAGAGAGGCTCTGGAGCCTGAGCTCTGCGTGGTCATGGTCAGCACTGTGGTGATTCCCAGACCAACGCGGGCAGGCGCTGCGTCCATGTTGATCCAGAAGGAGACCCAAGACAGGATGACGATGAGCAGTGATGGGATGTACATCTGGATCAGGTAATAACCCATCTGACGCTCCAGGTGGAAACGAGCCTCAATGCAGGTGAATTTACCTGAAACAGAAGAACACAGATTATTAAATGTAGCCCTAAAGAATTGGGAGATTTGGGAGACATCTTAGTCTTCTAGCTGTGCATGCCAGGACATAATTAATTTGTATGAACACTTTCAATTTCTTATGGAGAGATTTTCTTTAACAAATTGCAATTTTAGGGAAAATGTTTGTCCTAAATTACTTATTTCATTTTAATTTAACAGAAAACCACAAATGTAGATTAAAAGCAGACTTGGTTGCACCATTGATTAAACTTGTGCTCAGATTGACCACATAATAGCACAATTTAACATTTCAAAAATAAATTTGCTTAATGGAAACATGGCAATTTAAAAAAAAATGTTAGTGTTAGGATGCGGTGGTTTATTTGGTTGTAACAAAATTTAGCTTATTGTTTTAACTGCAATGGAGAGACTTTTGTTGCATCACACAAGTTGCATAATCATCAACTGGATGGTGCCACTGGCACAAACCATGGAGAAGAAGTTGACAGGAAGTAGCCGGAAGATCATGAATTATGAATGAATTATGGCATGAAGAAATTTATCCATGTGTCATTTTAATTGTGTTTCTTATTTACAGGAAACACTGCAGTTGGGAAATTGTGATATTTCGACATTAGCGGAATATTGACAAACTTTTGCACACATTTGTAATGGAAATGCACATCCTGTTCTTGTTGGAATGTATAGTAGAAGGTGGACATCTTAGGGCTTTTTTTTTTAAATTAGCCAAATGTGGAAGACCATGTGTTTTAGAGCTACAATAATTTACTGCTCTACAGAAGAAATGGATACCGCTGTCAGTTTAAGAGATTAACTGTGGTAGACACTCACAGAAGAAAGTTGCTTACTCTTACTGCAGTGTCTTCATTTGGTTCTACAATCGTTTGAGATTTCCAAGCAGAGAGGAGATTACTGTTCAGTAGCAGTGCGTAGTAATCAGGACAAAACTAAGCTGTGGCTTTGCATTTGTAAACAATTTAAGCAACTGGGAGGTCTTGACATGCCCCAAGTGTCTTCAACAACCAGTAATATTATAAACACTCTCTAATTTAAACCACCTGTTTTCCCTTTGTGATGCTGTAAACCTTCAGAGCAAAACTAGTGTGTAAAGTTAGAGACAGAGGGAATATACTGACAGAGACTGTACTCTAATCTCTCAAACTTTGTGTAAAAAACTGGTCAGAAAACAATCTGACTGAAATCAGCACATACCATATGCATATTGGCGAGTTATGTGATGATTTCACCCTTTGATATTGAATAGTTAAGTCAGATTAAATTAATTAATTTTGAATGTCTTTATTTCCAATGTAATGGCAAGCTTTAATTATATCATGCTGTATATTTCTTTTAGACTGGGGTTATATAAGATGAGTGTATTATTTCAGAAGAAACACAAAAGGTGTTTTGTGTCTTTGTGCTGCAGAGTGCCACAGGCACTCCCGGGCCTGAGGCTGTGTGGGTTAAAGAAGTGATAGATGCTTGTGCTCGCAGCATGTTGTTGTCTCAGAGCTCGTGGTGAACAAAGTCAGGAATTTCAGCTTCTCCTAATCCCTCCGTTTTTTCAGAAGCATCAGAGTTTTGCCCCAAAATACACCAACAGAGTCAAGATTCCTGTTCTCTACCAAAAGAACAAAGATTTGTGTAACAGATAGTGTAGCCCAAGGAGTTCTGATCTAAACAACATGAAGTCAGTATGGGATCACATACCAAAACAGGAAACTCTGAAAGGCTAAGAGAAGAAATGTGAAACATTCTCCCAAGCAGCTGTAAAACATTGCACAAGTTTTTTGTTTTTTTTTACAGGTTACTGCTCTATGTCTGAATGCAACTGATTTTCTGAAGGCATCATATATGAAAACATTCAACTTAATTTGATTGACAATAAACTTCTTCTAGAGTCCAAGTACCTCCACAAAAAGGAGACTAATTAGTTACTTTTTGGCCTATAGTTATATTAAAACAAATCAATAAAGACGATAAGTAGTAACAATTTTTCAGCGATAACATTATTCATACATCACTCAAAAATATGTTGTACAAAATTTGGCATGGAATCCAAAACTAAAACTCTAGTTGCAAGTCATTGACTCAACTGGGATGTCCTAATTGCTCCACATGACAATGCTAATTACTAGTAGCAGCATAAGATGATAAAGTATTTTTAAAATTTCAAATATTCAAGAATTAGGAATATGTGTTGTCTAAGTTTTCACAGTACAATATGTGTGAGGCCAGTCCAACAGAAACCAAATGAATAGCGGTTCAAATAAATATTTCATGTCTTTAACCTTCACTACATTTTAAACATACAGCAGCCATACTGGATTTTATAGATTGTTTTTGGACATTTAGACTTCAATCTTAAAATCCAGACTTCAGGGAATGTTCCAGTTGATTTTTCTCTCTTTCTCTGTTTTAAAACTCAGAAATTTTTACTTAAAAACTACTAAATCAACTTAGCTTTAGAGATGCATTTTGGCATATGCTGATACTAGCTACATTATGCAGTCAACTAAAAATGCTGGGAACTCTAAAGTACTATGGCACTATTCTCCACTTAGTCCTTTAATGTGATGAGCAAAAAATATGTCAAAGTTTTAGAAACATGTCAGGGAATTACTCATTTGAGTAATTTGAGGACATAAAAACTAAAACAGAAAGAACTCCATCAATTAGCAAGTAAAATGTTATACTTTTTAAACCTTTAACACCTTATGATTTAAAGTAACTTGCAAATATATAACAAATTCACTCATTATATTACCTACCCATAAATACATTGAACTTAATAACTCATACAAGTACACATCCGACATATCCAGTAGGTTTGATTTTGTGGGGATGATGTACAACTTTGTATTTTGTGTGTGTGCGTGTGTGTGTGTGTGTGTGTGTGTTTATGATGTAAAGCACTTGGAACTGCCTTGTTGCTGAAATGTGCTATGCAAATAAATTTGAATGACTGATTGATTGATGTTTAAAAACATATGCTGCTTTCAAATAGCGCTTTCCAACAAGACTTTAACATAACTTGTTTCCTGCAAATTAATTGTCCTAATTGTGTTTTAGTTTAGTTTTAAATCACTGAAGATATGCTGTCCGTTGTAGACTTTTTTTTGAGAAAATGGAGGTTTCACAGATAAACAACATGCGTAAAAAAAAAAAAAACCTGCAATGATATTTTACACTGCCACACTGCAGAAAGCTTATTTACATTGCAGTGCTGTTGCAGTGCTAAAGTCCCTCAGTCTTTCTCGGTAATGTAATGAGCAATGGGTCCCATAATAAACTGCAAGATAGCCAGAGAGCAAGATGGCTGGCAATCCATTTAATCAAAGAGGATCAATGGAGGGTAGCCCCATCAGTTAACAGTTAACCCTTGAAGCCCGGAGAAGAAGGGAGAGGCAGAAGATTCAAGGGAAAACCAAAGAGAGAAAAGAGATGAGAGGAACATGGAGACAGTAGAAGGCAGAAGGAGTGAGGGAAGAGGAAGGAAGAGGAGAGTTCATGAGGTTGATTTATAGCTGTGATACACTTGGGAGCTTTTAAGTGCTGTCCATATTTTCCAACTGATAAGGAGATTGAAATTATTCAGCCGAGCCCATATCTCACTGTTGGTGGGTCTGTGTGTGTCTACTGAACTTCACACTGCACTCTGAACATGTCTGTGCATATTTTAAAAATCATATTTATTGTCCACAGCAGCAGAAGTATAAACAGACTGTGTAAGGGCTGCTTGCTTTATTGGAATGAGTTCAAAATCATTGTTGAGATAAAGTGGTATTTTATAAGACTAGACTGCAAAAAAAAAAAAAACAACGAAACAAAACGCACAAAATTGCACAATGAGAAAATACAAGAAAATCTAAAATTCACTCAGACTCTCAGCAGTCTATCTAATCAACTTATTAAGCCTCCACCTTTGATGCTAATGAAGTCACTTTAACTTTGAATTATTACTTGAACTGAAATATGTAGAAGTTCATGCTAAAACATTATTACTCATAGAAAATGCAGGTCCTGATTGTGCTGCCAAAAGCTAAATATTTTCTAAGAAAGAAAGAATAAGTTGATATGACTATCTTAATAATGTTCAACAGAAAAAATCTGATTGTTTTTGTTTTTCATTCATAAAATTGTCCAGGTTAGTTTAGAAGTAAAATGAGTTTCCCTTTTCCATTAATGCACCATTAATACCATTTAAAATAGGATTACGGTACTAGAAAAAAAATCTAAATATTTTTATATTTTAAGCACTTTAGGATAACATTATGTATTTTCTGTGTGATAACATGATTTAAAAAAAACTGTTAAATGTTGGAAACAAAAACAAATGATAAAATAAGGCAAGTGTACCTCTTTTTAGGAATAAAAATTAATCGCAAGGTGCTACAAACTTTGCGATTAATATAAAAGACACAAAGATAAAATATATTAAAATGAAATAAAGAAAGATAGAGAAATTATAGTACAAACAATTAAAATCCTAATGAACTTGAATGAAATTCCTGGCTTTAAGGAGATGCAAAATAGAAAAACTGCAACTTGTTTACCAGTAATATATTAAATGCGTCACTTTATGTGTCGTTTCATAATAAACCGGTTGAGTTAAACATGTGGGAAGCCGTAAGATGAGCAGCTAAAATCCAGCCTACCGAACTGGATTTGCTCTGAGTCCTGTCAGACTGGAAACTGAAGGCTCTTTTTAAGAGTTGTAGAGAGTAATTACTTTGTATGCGTCTAATGAAAAAGAGTAGGAGTAGAGTTGGTTACTCAAAACAACTCAGGCTATATACAAAAGCCTTCTTCAATCATTCACTTTTATATGGCTCTAAACCACCCTAAATCTTGTCAGCTTGTGCGAAAGCAGCACAATATGATTTGTTTCAGAAACACCTTACAGGAAAACATGTTGTTGATGTAGTTTGTACTTCAGCTCAAGAGGATGTCAAAGGAAATAGAAGTGATGCACAAGAAAATGGATTATGTCTCTGATCTGTTTAGGTGTTAACTTTTTTCACATCCCAAACATATTGTCAGCCACAGAATAAAAGCCCCCTGCAATGCAGCAGAAACAATAATTAGTATTTCAAACAGGGATTTCTATATGTGTGTGTGTGTGTGTGTGTTGGGAATAATGGGGGAAATTTTAATGGGAGGTGAGTGAGGGAATGGAAAGAAATAAAAAGGAAACCGTCAGTGGCAGCTTGAAGGAGAAAGATGGATACGGGGAAAAGACTCCCTCTTTCTCAGTCACAACAGACTGCAGCTAATAAATCTGAGGAAGACGACACCTTAATTCCCTCTTAATGCTTGATTAGGAAGCAGTGAGCTGAGTGCACACTCAACCCTGGACACTAACTCTCACAAACATGTCGTCACACACAGTGAACGGCCACTGAGGAGCAGGCCTGGGATGAGATGCGAGGGATGCAGAAGAGCAGCAAAAGGGGGGTAAACGGTTTTGGAGGAATTTATGTCGGTGAAGCAATAAAAGGAAACAGAGGAACTGTTTCAGATGCACAGTAAAATCAGACTCCGCTCTGTTGTAGTAAGAGCAAACAGCTCATGTCAACAGAATACTTGATAAATGTGCTACCGACCAACCTTCTACTAATGAGCTCGCTCTTTCTGCCCTCTGCTCTGTATATACTTTATCAAATCACTGTTGTATTGAAGGAAAACACTACAAAATATTAACCAAAAGCTCACTATTTACCCTTGTGGCTGTGCATAAAACTGTCTTCAGGGAGACAAAAAAAATCAAGAATGCCAGAATTACAGAAACATTTGTAAGCTTAATGTTGTGAAGGAGATATTAAAACAACTACCTGCAGGTGCAGCACAACAAATAATCCACATAAATGTATTACACAGAAAGTTGTATAACTCAAACATTTATGTCTGTTAACTTTGATGATTATGTCTCACAGCTAATGAAAACAGAAAATTCAAAAGCTCTGACTGCAGCTGCAGTCCACACCTTGAGAGTCTCACATAAATTCTTCAATGGGCATTGCTTCATCTCAAGTCTCAGACTTTTTCCTTCCACTCACCTTTTAAGAGAGCTTCTTTCAAACAGGGGCTGGATGGTGTCACCGAGACAAGTATGAAGCTTCTCCATCAATGTGTAACATAATATAACATGACTGTATAAAATAATTTTCCTTTTTATTGATCTTCAGTTTTGTTTTCATGGACTGTTGGTTGTAACCATCAAAATTAACAGTAATATTTGAATAGGATATTTGTATTGCATAATAAATTAGTTTCACCTTTAGAACTGAATCACAAAAATGTTTTAACTTTTCTAATCTATTAATATGCGCCTCCACAAGTGGTTCTGTTTGCATCTAATGCATTCAAGATGTAAATTTAAGTTTGCAATCAGCCATTGGCTATCCACATTTTTATTTTTGGAATTTCTGAAATCTTTTCTCAGTATCTTTCAGGGATTTATGAGTCTTTTTCAAACAAAACAAATGCAAAAATTAACGCAGACATATTGACCCAGAAACATTACAGTACTGTCTGATGTTAGAAAACCAAACCATTCAAAAGTACATTTTTAGATTTATTTGTATACTTTCTGTTATGTGTACATTTCTTCTTTTTTCCAGGATATTCAAAATGCATTAAATTAAACAGTTCAGTGTGATGGGAAGTGAACCAATGACTGCCCCCTCTGAGCTTCATTCCTGAACATGCCTGACCAATGAGCTCTTTGTTTTGCCTTTGTTCGGCTGCCAGCTTTAAAACATATTTATCTGTGAATCTGTTGGATTTTCTCCGGCGTGTCGGAGTCGTGGGCCGGACAGGACAGATGGTTTTCAGCCACATCTCATGGAGAGAGAAACAGAGCGTGGCGGCAGCCCCCAGTCTGTCACCATCACTGATTCCATACTCCTTTTATTTATCTCTGTTGCAGAATTTCACTGCTCTTTTTTTTTGTTTTTATTTTTCCTTTCTCTTTGCTTATTCCTTTTTTAATCCCTATCATCATTACATTTTTATTTTGTAATTTATTTTACACATTTTTTCCATTAATTTCCCCAAACTGAGATAAAAAAAAAATTAAAAGATCTATTCCAACACATTTGTGTATTTCATAAAGGAAAAGAGGAGGATGGAAATATCTAAACAGAACCATCAGTAGTTTTGTGCCCCACTCACCTGTGTTGTAGTGCTTGGTGCAGTAGCGCAGATCTTTCTCCTCTTTGAGAATAAACTGAGGTAACGTCAGGCCATCGGCCACCTGCACGGCTCCCTTCTCGTCCCACTCAAAGATCAGGTCATTCATAGTGTAGCCGACTGGAGAAGAGAGCAGTGAGTTAGAAGGTCTGCACCATTTGGTATTTTATTTTAGAAAGAGGAGGATGATGTTGTCTCTGCACCTTGCTGAGCCACAGAGAGGTTTACCTCCTGTAGTCATAATCAATATAAACAAGGAGATCATGTTTTCTTTGCTACCAACAGGACACTTCACACCTTTTTACCAAGTGTCCAATTCAGTCTGAAGAAGGAGAGTTTAAAGGTGACATACTATCCTTCCTTGAACAGGTTAGGATCGGACTATGTTGATTACAATTTTTGCATGAAATCATTCTAGATAATGAGATGTTAGTCTACTCAGTTCTGCTTATTTTGAGCTCTTTTCAGATTGAGCTGTTTTAGAGCCTCTTGTCACTTTAAGTTCAAATAAGCTGCTGTTTACACTCACATGTGAAAATCGTTGCAAACATTTTCAATTATACAACTGTACATTTTTCAAAAGCAGAAATCGAGCCTCTTGCACAAACAACAACAATGTAACAAGTGGTTGCTAAATGGTAAGTAAACAAGCAAATACTTTTCCAGCAGCTGACCAAATGTCCTGGAGCTTCGCTTGGGTTGTTAGTGTGGGCATTTTGTCTTTACAATCGGGTGTTTTTTGAAACAACTCATTTTCCAGACACCAAAAAATTGCTTGCCATTTTTTTTTTTATGGTTTGGCTGATTTTGAAGTAGTTGAGACCCAAATGGATGTACAAAAACAAGCAAATTGTCAATTTTGCTAAATAAGTCCCCTATAAGAACGACAGGTTTCCACATCACAAACTAATATTTCTCTACCAAGGTTGAGCACTGGTCTTCAGGTGGTTTAAATTTTGCTAAAATTGGATCATGCCTACTATGCAGCCTTTTGACTATCTTTCAGAAAATGTATTTTAGATGTGTCCCAGAGAAAAAAGGGCTCTGGGGGAGGTTTTGGCTGCAGACTCCGATTCCATGTTGTGGCTGATTAGTGTACATTAACTGAGCTCTCTTTGTACTTTCTCTGATTTCCCTCAGCCTGTTTGGAGAAGGGAGAGACTGCAGAGAAATCTTCAACACTTCTCTCAATCTGTCATCGCAGTGATTGATTGACTGATCCGTTTGCTCCACTGGGTGTGAATACTCACAGCTCTCTAGCTGCATGATACAGGTCTGGACGTCCATGGGGAAGTTCTTCAGATCCATCGGACAGGCAAGGACCAGAGTTATTCTGCACACAGAAACAACCACATAACAGCTTAAGTGAGACAAATTATCTAAAGAATTAGCTGTTTTCCTCATTCTTTCAGAAAAATACCAGCACAATAATTTAAGACAAAAAGTCGTTGTTTCTTTTTTGCAGATATTTTGGGATCAGTTACACAGAGCTTAGTTTAAAAAACAATTTGAGGGATTAATAGAAATGAAATAATGTGGAAAAATTAACATTATGATTGCTGATGGTTATACATAATACCGCACATAGGTAAGTATGTAAATAATTTAATTACATTCAGTAAAATGGATTATGTCCAGCTATGAAAACAAAAATAGACTTATGGATATTTGTTGTTCCACAAAGTAAACTTTTTTAAATTTAATTAATTCAGTCTTGTGGACAAGAAAGTGAACAGGAGGTTCTGGAAAAGATTAAAAATGATAATCTGCAACAAGTAAGTAAAACTAAAAAATATAATACAGGTATATAAAATTTATGTTAAAATCACTTTATTTTTTTGTTAGTTAACAGAAGGACATCAGATTGTACCTAATAATTGGGGAAAGAATTTGTCTTGGAAACAAAGGCTCTTTATTATTTAATTATACCCAAAGATTATGAAATAACTAATTTTGATCCATTTCAAACCCAAATTTTAACTTTGTTCTACATAAAAGAAAATTTTGCTGAGAAAGAAAGAAACACTCCAGGTCCACTTTCGTGTCTGCAGAGACTTAGCCATCATGACAATTAGGAGAAGCTGAGTTGACGCCTCGTTTTCTAGTCCTTCTGTTTCTCTCCGACCGGACACCCGCTGCGACAACACTCCCATCCCGTCCGGCTGATGTACCAGATAAACTCTGCCGCGTCTGCACATCCGTACAAATCCTTGACAGGATGCTGAGTACGCTTTGCTCACATGATGTAGCCAGCGCAGATGTCCCACTTTCTCCAAAAGACGTTCACCTTAGTGGTTTCCTATCTGCTGATTACAACACATAAACGCCTAATGTCAACGGAATAGGTGTCCTTGTTTTAGTCTGCAACTGCTGGTAAGGCGATGGATCTTTGATTGTGTGGGTCCTCTCAGTGTTACCATCAAAACTGTTGGAAAGTAGACATATTGAGATGGATTTATTCATTTTTTATGCAGAAGTTGGCCTTTGCAGCTAATGAACCACAGTTAATAAAACCAAAAATGTACATTTCTAATCAATAGTTATATAATCTATAATTACATAAATACACATTACTTGTCAAGTAAATGAGTTATGCTAGGGTTCTCTTTGCCTTGACAACGGTGAAAGGGATTTTCAAAACAAATGGTAGAATGACTCAGTGTTTAGACTTTAACTTGTAGAATATGGATTGCAAATTGGTCTCAATTTTATTCCTTCTTACGTTTGAGAGAGGACAGGTGTTCTGATTATCAGTGCTACCTCGTCAGTGTTTCCTACCGTAGCACAGATAGATAGCTAAGTCTGTCAGTGCTACGTGTCCAAAACTGCTGGCGTCATGTTTGAGTAAGCAGAATGTTACGTAGCACCGATGCACGCATGCACATTACCACAAGGTAGGACGTATTCATGGGTAGTCACAGAAAGTTAGAACACCTGTTAGAACACCTTAACAGAATCAGCAGATGGAGTAAGAAAGGAGCAGGTTTTTACCGTGGAAAATAACTTCCTGCTTTCTCTGGAAGAGGTCAGTTTGTCATGGGGAAAAAATGACGTTTTTGCATAAGTTAAGCTGAAGGCAAACAGCTGACAGTCAGAAAAAAATGCACATTTATGCTACTTTATTTTCACGGCACGCCTCATATTGGTTTTCCAAGTGTAAGGATGGAAATATCTGGGATGGAATAACCAAAGCCGGTCTGATAGAGGAGGTTGTGTTTTCTTTCCTACATTACTGTCTGCTTTTTGAGAAAATATTGGGTAAACTCCGGAGCGTTTTAGTCCAAAAAAGACAATCCATTTGATCTCAGAAGTCATACACCCGAACAATCATAACTTTTCGCTTTTGATACAGCGCTCGACTTGCACAAATTGAACAACATATCAGCACAGCGGCTGCATCTAAACCTGGTCATCCAATCTCAGAGGTTTCACTTTCATCTCAACACAGAAAGCGGCGTCGATGCCGACTTCTGTGGAGCGATAAACATCAAAAACAGAGTAAACAACATTCACATCAGCCCCGTTCTCCTGCATCCCCTTGGGATGGTTTAATATCCCTAGCTGCTTCGTCACCTCTGAGATGAAGCTGATCAACAGAGAGGCTCATTCTGACCATGTCAAGTTTTAAAATGAGAGGCGGCGAGGAGGAGCGCTAGACTTCTCTGAGCTCTGATGATATTTATAAAGGACCAATCTTCCTGCTGCTCCTGCTGGACACGAAGGTGAGAGCTGAAGTTGATAACGGATCAGAGGCACCGCTGGAATACTAACAGGACTGAGTAGATTACCACGGTTGCTGCTGCGCTTTTTCATCTGCCCCAAGAAGCTGCAGTAAAAGCAAGTAGGAGGAAACACCGACAGGCTGTAAGGTTTGTTGGCTGAAGGAGGCTGTAAATCTTAGAGGCTC
Organism: Girardinus metallicus; assembly: GCA_903067095.1. Lineage (NCBI taxonomy): Eukaryota > Metazoa > Chordata > Actinopteri > Cyprinodontiformes > Poeciliidae > Girardinus > Girardinus metallicus. The sequence goes on from CAEGAE010056523.1 coordinate 26,295, forward strand.
AGACAGGAAGCCACATGGAAAACGAGGAGAGAGGAAGAAACCAAATAAGAAAAAAGTTCCAGTAAACCATCTATCCCAAGGGATCAAATCTTTTCAATCACTCCTGATTAAATTATCACAAGAGAATTAGATTTCTTGGTTTCCCTCAATACTCCTTGTTCATTTAAAAAAATGAAAAAAAAAAAAAAAAAAGCAAGTTTCCAATCAAACTTAAACAATTTAACCTCCTAGTTCAACAGAACTGATCATATATTTTTTAGAAGTATGATAACTATTCTAAACTTTCTGATAAATTTGCTGGATTTACATTTAAAAAATTAAGATCCAAATAGACCCCAGTAAAAAACAAGCAGACATGGGAATAAAACAGATTTTGGCAGGAAAAGTGGAAAACTGAACATTAGGTGCCAAAAAACCACCGGAAAAAGATTGTTTTAATAGCTTTTATAAACCAAAATATAATCTTCTCTTTGAGGACTTTAAAACGTCAATCAATTTTCACTTTTAAGATGTTTACAAAGTCTCTAATAGCCACAAGGAAAATCAAACAAATGCTGGAAATAATGGAAAGCTGAGTTTATCTCCCCATAGAACCAACATTAAGTTGTTTCCCAATTCCTTAATTTTTACTATAACACACATTAACTCATGTGTCTTTACTTTGCCCAATTTAAAACAAAATGAATAAGAAAACTGGAATAAATAAAATATCTGATTAACACTGACATAAGATGTTCTTGTGGTGTTACATACAGTTAAATGCATGGCAACACACTTCATTTTCACAACTGCAGATTATATAATGAAAGCTTCCAATTCAAATAAAAAACACCATCAGATGTTTTATGATGTTTTCCTGTTTCTGAACCCAGTTTAAAACAAAATGTGTAACTCCTATTCCTAGCATTTAAAACATCTTTCAGAAGTGCATGTAAGTTTAAGAACCATTGATAAAGCAGAATGCTTTCAAAAACAGCATTTATAAATTAGCAGTCCCCCTACTTCAGATTTTATGACGTTTACATTTTTAATGGGATATTTGTAAAACAAAATATAGCTAGAATACCCCAAATGTATGGACATTTATCCTGTTATATTGCTATGGCAACTGGGTTGTAGTGCATACATGTTACAGGAATCATAATTGATCAAATAAACAAAAACCAGTCGCTGTGTGTGACAAATGCCAAAATACTATTTTTTTTTTCCCGGTTTACATAAAACAGCCTCCTTTTTTGAGTAGTTTAAGCTGCGAGATACATGCTACAGTTTGACTGTCAGAGATTCTGAAATAATGAATACGAGCGAAAGAATAAACAAAAATAAGACCAAGATAACCTTGAAAATTAAACGCATAAGTCCCAGAGTGCAACTTGATGCCTTTTATGACCTGATATAATTTCATTTATGAGTTCTGCAGATAATTACAGACTGAAAATGTCCTCGGCCCAGCACAAAACAGACCCACAATGCGATAAGCATTATGGAAGAATCAAGCCCGTGGAAGAATATGAAACCAAAAATGCAAAGAATGGAATTGGGCTGCTAGCTTTGTACGCTGTTTTGGACAGGGCAGGCTGCAATGCAACGTAGCAGTGGGTTTCTGTATTTATTAGCTTGTTTTGTCAGAAAATATACAACTATCTGTTCAAGTCATAACTTCAGTTTTATTGGTTACGCTTGGAGTTTTTCACTCTTGGTCAAATCAATTGAAATGTGGCAGAGACTTTATCATTTTTCTCTAAATGCTGAAATGAAACATTTTTAAGAGGGAAACATTTTTCTATCAGATTAAAGCTTATTAATATTTCAATACAATGCTAAAATTCACATAAGGTATAATATTGCTATTTTATGTTAAAACTTTCTTTATTACGTCTTCGCTGTTCAAGGACCATCTTGTTAAGAATTTGTAAAACTGTTAAGAATGAAAAGCACCTTCTTTAAATGTCACCTTTGCTGTTGTTAAGGCATGACATCACTGCCAAAATTAACTTTTGTGGTAGTCGGTTTTAGGATGTTTGCTGTTGCATCATTTGCTCAATTATCAAAAATATTTAATTTTGTTCTATACTGTGTTGTAACAGGTGTAATGTACTGTAATGTTTGACACTAATCCAGCTTATAATGTATGAGGAATAATCTAAAGTAGGTTGTGTTTTTGACACGATATACCAAAGTATTCAGAGTGTGGCCTAAGTCATGTGATCCAGAATCATACAGCGATTACGCTGTTGTAAAATTTTTGACCGACGACCTTATGGTTTAGGAGTTATTCGCAAAAACAAGCTGTCTTTCACAATAGCGCCTCCTAGGTACTGAGAGGTGTGCATTTTTATATCTCAGTAACGGTTTGGTTTTCCTACAAGACCAGCTTTGTTTTATTTTTTCCAGTGGCTCCTGGTTCTTCCACCCAGCATGTCGTAGCGGATAACAATAATAGCAAACTGAAAAATCTGTACAATTACAATCAGGTTCTTTGTTCCACTGGGAGCAGGCGAACAGTCATGCCTTGCATGGCCTTCGCTTGTTCTGCAAGGTTAGAATCCTAATAAAAAACCATGACATAAATAAAAGGATGGGATTTAACGTCTGAAGCACCAGGTACGTCCTCCACTGACCGTATGCTGTAGAGCACGTTGCCATTTTTAGAGATGCGTAGGAGCTTGTTGTCTGTAGTGACCTCGTGAAAGTTGGCCCCCTTCTCATTGGCGAAGAACAAGTCAGGTTTCCAGATGGAGTCCAACATGGAGGGGTCGAGATCCAGCGAGTCGTCGGGATACTCGCTGTAAGCCAGCCTGGGGTCGTTCCACTGCTGCCTCAGGAAAATGTTCACTCTGTAGTCCTGCAAGCAGAAGGACAAGGTAATGGTTAAAGAGAGGGAGGAAAAAATTATTTATGGGTAAGAAAAGCTGTAAATTTATGAAAAACCGATGTGACATCCACACCCAAGGACAATTTAAAATAACTGCTCATGTTTGTGGATCTTGAAGTACTGGAGTACCCTGGCAGCAAAACGTGAAGAATGTGAAAATTAGATCTGAAGGCGGTACGTTCTTGCTGTAGGGCCACAAGATTATCCACTTTGGTCTGATAATGGTTCTAATCCTAAAACGTTGATCCTTCCACCTTGAGTTTAATCTGAGCTCTGGTTTGTGTTGTTTATCTTAAACTGGAAAAACAGCTATTCTGTCAAATGTTATGTTTTTGAGTTTATATAAAATGTAATTTTATTCATCATTTGCATAAACTATTTCTTAGCAAAACTACTTCTAGTAACTTATTCACATCTAAAGCATAGTTGGACATATTTTTGGAGGCATGTGGAGATTTCTCTTGTGATAGTTGTGAAGTTGCTGCATTTAGAAGAAGAATCTAGAAAACAATATCTGAAAGGATGCAAGAAAATTTTCAGATAAAAGAAAGACAAAATGGGCATGAATAACACAACATGATATCCTACCCTCTGCTACAAGAGCAACATTCTCAGAAGAAATTGATTTGACAGAAAAATTTAATTATGCCAAAGCCGCAAAAGTTACAAAGCGTACACCCTTGAAGAGAAGGTTGTAAATGCGTCCACAGGGAGATGTTCTCTATAAAACCAGAACAGGAGACAACGAGAGAAAAGGAGGGGAAAAACAGCTTCTCATAGGTCATTGCACTGCTGACTCAAGATGCCACAGCTCCACATGGAATATGGCATCGACAGAAACCAAACGTTGGAGAGACAGCGTGATGGGCAGGATTTCACGCCTGGATGAGAAGGCACTCATGGGTGTTCATCCATATATGTTTGATATTTCACTGATCACGGAGGTGTATCACTTTGGGCTGCAACAGAAATAGTTTCCCAATAAAATACATCATCATATGGCCATTTTATAAGCTTCTTTCCCTTCTGATTCCTTCTTGATCTTAATTGAGGAAACGACAAAAGAAATACTGCAGAAATTGTGCATCTCTTCTTTGGTTAGGAAGCAGTTGCGGGAGGCTGAACCAAAAATAAGGTGGCTGACAGAAATAGAGGCATACACAGCAGACAAGCAGATGGATGTGAGTCCTGGCAGTTGAAGGTCACAGAGCTGCTGCTTCTTCAGTCTTCCAAACACAGACAAGGAGATAGACTGTGACAACATGTCGAGGGTTAGATGAATCAGAAAAAGAGGCTGGTTTCTCCTATGGTGGGGCGATATATGTCAAGCAAAGTTTTAGATAAGCTGATACATGTTTGTGTTACTGAAGGAGTCGACTTTAAAAGTTAGGAATTATGGATGAAAGCACCTCCGGCTATTTCAGCTTGCACGCATTTTTTTTTTTTATGTCATGCAAAAACTTTGTACACTTTTGTTCCAAGCAAACTGAACTTTCTGTAATCTTACAAACGGCTCTTGATCAGTAGATTATAAAGGTACTGAACGAAAATTAGCAGAAAGTAGCCAGGGTCCAAAGAAAAAGTCTGAAAGAACTTAAAAATTGATGAAGATCAGTTTAAAATATCACAATGAGGAAACAATAAAGTTTTTACACAAGCTACGTGCACCTAATTTTACAATTAGCTGTCAGTATCCTGTAATATTTGCTGTACTTCAGATCTATGAATATGAAGAAACTGCAAAAATGTTTTTAACAGAAAAGCTTGCAAATTAGTCTAATAAATATATTTTACATCAGAAACATTTGCCATTATTGAAGTGTGTTCAAGAAAAATAGCATACTGTTGAGGTTGCATGATGTCCATTTTAATTTGACTTTATTCCCGACATTAAAGCATTGTTTCAACATTTTAACACTTAGAGTTTTTCTTAGTTTTTAATTGATTACACATATATTTTTTGAGGACATCAAACTATAAAAAGCCTGTCATGATGATCTTGAAGTGCTCTGAATTTTCAGTGGAACTTGCACCCCCCATCCTTTAGGAGGCAGTATGCCGAGTGGCCCAGTGGAGTGAAATAATGTAGGATTGTCCACTATGTAATGACCACAATGCATCAAAAGAGTACATATGTCCTGTAGCCACTTTGTCATGGTTAGCTTTTTGCAAATTCAGGTACATTTGTTCCAGTTTCCTCGATTACAAGGATCTAAATGATATTAAACTATTTAGAGCTCCAGACTGTGAAGTGACAGAGACGTTTATTCTGGAGAATCCCAGGACAAACAAGCGGCTCTGTTCTGGAAATGCCTCTGGATCACCCACAGGATCTGTGGTGGAGGGAGAGAAATGTTTGACTTTCCCCTCTGAATGGATCAATTTTTACATTTTCCTGCATGAAGAAATTTTAACTGCATTAGACCTTTGATCAATGCAGCAGCCGTTACTTCATGTTATTTTTTATTACTCCAACATTCGATTAGAGATTTGTTTGGAGGCTTAGAGCCAGAGCTAGAATAGGATCAGACGTTTATAATGTCTGAAGTAAAGCACCTCTTTATCCTTTATGAGATCACTTCGGCTGCTGCCTCAGAAGATATACAGTAAGTTTTTAGTTTGTATTTTATTTCCTTTCTTTGTCTCTTTGTTTTGTATGTTTGCAGGCCAGTCGATCCAGCTGTTGCATATTAACTGCGGTTCCCTCAGAGCTTTATTGTATAACCCTCCATTCTTCATTCTCTGTTTCACAATAAGAGTCCAGGTCTCTTCTGTGTGGAATTGGCATTCAGTTTGCCCCTCGATCTCTCTAATTGTCAATTATTCTCGGAATATGGAGCCTGGCTGCTTGGGCTGTCATTAAGCTGTGTGGCGTAGCAGAAAAAAGCCATCGCAGCGACTAGGTACGGCCACGCCAGCAGCCCCAGCAGGTGGCATTTCAAGAAGCAATCAGCAGCTGAGCTGAACATGTGTGCGCCGCAACAGCCTCGGCCAGGATCCTTCTCTGTTTATCACTGTTTATTACACCAAATATCTCACATGAAACAAATGAGCTCGACCTTTTCTGAATGAGTCACCTTTTTTTCTGCTTGAGAAAGTGACAAATAACCTAAGACGCTGCAGAGATGAGGAGTGTGTGCTGATGGAGAGAAGGACGAAGGCGAGCTGTGGGCTTATTCCAGCGTCATCAGTCACTAAGATGCCTGCAGTTTGATTTCAGCTCAGGAAAAAATAGCTAAGTAGAAATGGCTGCAATAGAGTCACTCTAAACAACGAAAAAAATATCCTTAGTCTTCAAAGAAACTAGAAAAACACAGAACCTTGCTAAAGAATTCATATGTCTTGAACTTTTTCACATTTTGTTATATTACAACCTCAAAATTTTGTATGTTTTATTGGAATATAACTGTATGTGTTCGATCAACAAAAAGAAGAAAGGAAGTAATACCAGATCTGGTAAATCACAGAATCTTACCAAGTATTTTTGTCGAGTTTCTAGTGCAAATATCTTAGTAAACTTGAAATACACTAGTAACTTTTCAGCTTGATAGAGCAGCTTTAGCAGCATCAGTAACTAAGTGACTAAATTTGCAGATCCGACCTGCATTAAGGCTGGAAAAATATACTGCTGTACTTTTCCATACAATGAAATTTCTATTCTCACCTGCTGGTCAACACATTGCACATGTTCGGCTCTGTATGGAGCCTCATACAGAGCCTCTGTATGAGGCTCTGTATGAGGCTACATCCATCTGTAGCCTGTCATGGCTACAGATGGATGAACAGTAAACACATTGGCCAGAAGTCAGGAAACGAATGGCGCTCCACTCCAAAATTCAAATGAGCAAAAAGTAATTTGGATTTCTAATGAGGGGAAAGTAATATTAGTGAAAAATGGCTGATTTCATGCTGGAGTTTGGCTTTAGACAGAGCTGATGACTCATTTGAGTAATCGGGTTATTAAAAATGTTATTGACACTGAGGCAGATCTGTATTAAACCCGTCCATCTAAGGATGTGACACAAGGCCATTGGACTGTTAAAATACATAGTGAAATTATCCCCCACTGGAATGTTGCTGCGGAGCCATTAGCAGAGGAATTGCTGTACTTACACAATACCAAACTCATTTCAGCATGCATTAAACTCAGGCAGTAAACCACGCATGAAGGACTACAATCCTCCTCTTCTTCTTTTTCGTGTGCTTCCTTTGACAACAACAACAACTGCAGAAAAATCTGCAGCCATATTCTAATTCCACGCCTGTCATAACATCCTGCCGGCTTCCTGAGTCTGCTCAGGTAGGAAGAGGAGGTTATGGAGCTTCGCACATTATGGTAGCACATCTGCTCGGCTACGACAGCGAGGCAGAAATATGACTTTTTTTTTCTGTTTGGCCTCAGATGGAGCCACAGTTTGCCGGCAGCACAGCGGGATGTCAAGTAAATTTACAGAGAGATCCGGAGAGCAAACTTTTCTCTGGATCATTATGGGATTTTAATAAATGAGACGCCTGATCATTCAGTAAACACTGACACAGTTAACCTAGACTGACCTGAAGGTAATAATCTCTTAATGAAATCATCAGTTTGGGTTTAACGTTTGTGACAACCAAGCTACCATTATCCAAGTTCATTATTTAATTGTATAATTTATAGTTTGTAGATTATTTGCAGCTTTAGCTGTTTTTCATGTTAAGATATTTTTATATTCTCTAATAAAAACATATAATATGTTCTTGTTTTTGCAGACATACTAGAAAAGAAAACATAATGCAGGTAAATTTTGGACTTAAAGTTTTATGATCGTTTGAATACAGATATTTCATTTTTTTTGTTTTATTTTTTTATCAATTAATAGCAAATAAAAATGTGTAAAGATTTAAATAAGGAAATATAGGTATAAGTAACAAATAAAAACATATTTATTTCGATATACTTGCTTGGTACAGTTATAAGTCTTATTCCATGTTAAAATTTAATATTTGCAAACAATATAAGGCTGATTTTTAATAAAATATAGTGGAAAGTTACTTACTTTTTAGAAGGTAGATGGCATTTTAAAATATGTGCTCAGTAATGGCTTTAACATTATAGTTATGCTAAATATATTTTTAAGTTTGGACTTCAAACATGTCTTATTTTTAATGCCACATTAAATTAGACCTAAAAATCACATTTTTAATGAATTCAAACAATTTTTGGTTTAATATGAGCTTTGCATTACATTTTACATCAACATTTTCATCATTTTGCAGTATTTCCAATTTTTTTGTTTTACTATCTTCAAGTTTGTTTTTTCTTTTTGCAAATTAAACACACAGGGATGTTTGATGTTCTCCACCTAAAGAGACGTAACACACACGATTTTTGAATGGGGAGAAGAAAGCAGAGAAATGAGAGAAGCAGAAGAGGTGGATGAAGAAGGATGAGACAGAGTGAAGAAGCAGTGGGAGTGCTGAAGCAGAAATGAAGCCGTGTTGCGTCGGTACTTCAACAAGCACTGCGCCATTCTACTGAATCCATCGATCACTGTTCTCCACCGGCAGCACCGCCGTGTGTGTGTGTGTCCTCTATCTCTGAGAGGACCAATGGTAAGAGGACAGTTTTTACACAGCAGTTTATACTTAAACTAGCCTTCAGCTTCACGCCAAACTCAGGTTTAGCGTGGGAATTTAGAAAGATGATCAAAGGCGTTATGTTATCATTTTAAACGCCAGTCGTCAGTTTGCTTTGGATGTTTTTATCTGCTCAATTATTTGCAGACAATAATGAGCTACATTGAACAAATCAATGCTTCAAAACCTCTTCTTGTCTCTCTTTATCTTTTGTGTTTTTTTTTAGGGCTCTGATATATTTAAAATTTCCTAAAACACAGAAATTCAAGGATGTGTATTTAAGCAATTCAACTCGCAAAAAGTGCTTTTGAACAGGTGATAAGGGAAAGAAAGAGGCTGCATTTCCAGTGGTTCAGTGGTTGACAGCCAGTCAGAACAGCTCACAAGCAAATTACTTATAGACAGGTTTCACATATGAACACTCAGTTCTTGCTTCAAACTGAATAGTAGGTTCAGATTACAATTGTTGCTTGTTATGTAGAATTATGACTATGAATAATTTCAGCATTTAAAAGCCTTTTCTAGATTTTTAACCTCATTTCTCAAAGATGGCTGCTAACTTTCAATCTGAGACGAAATCTGAAGGCATACTTAAAAGGACACCTGGTAAAAGTGCTGCTGATCTCTATATCAAAGCATTTTTTCACATAGTCTGTTCTGCTTTTGCTTGTCTTTTCATTTGTGCAACCCTTCATCTCTGTTGCTCCAGGTTTTCAAGCAAAATCAAGTGACTATTTGAATGCAATATACAATAGTATACAAACATACTATTCCAAGTGATATGCATTAAAACTCTACTTTGCAACAATATTTCTAGACACTTACTTTTTTACCTTTATTGCACCTGCCTAATATTCATCTTTTTGATCAAGATCAGCAAAAGACATGAGGACTTTGTTGATGATAGGAGAGAAAATGACAAAAGCCTGTGTAATTCCTAATCTTATTGTCAAACCAACTGTCAACAAGTCATGTTTTATGAATATTGATTATTTGAATGCAGACTGTTATGAACTTAACTCAATATTTACACAATTACACTAAACATACCTGCATATGAATGGGTCTTGTCTGTATAGAGCCTCGAGATGACATCTGTTGCAATTTGGCACTATGTGCATAAGCTAAATTAAATTGAATTAAATTTTAAAGAGATTCTTTGAATATTTCTGTGCATTTGCACATTGTTAATCCAACCTGACAGAGCTGGAACCCAAAAATTTATGTGCACGAAGAAGGAGTTGTCACGACTTGAGAATCCCTGCAGAGGGTTTATTCAGCTGAAAGATTTACTCCTTTCATCGGAAAAAAGAAGTTTCTCAGGGTTCAGGCGGGTGACAGTGGCTTGTTTTTGCAAACCAACACACACAGCATATCTGCTCTGAGCCTTGTTGCTCAGTGAACGTTGATGCTTCTGTTATATTTATACTAATGGCTTTCCTGTGTAATGAACTGGTGTAGATTTTCCCTTCATTGCTTGTAAAAAGACACGCCAGCTCTGCAGTCGCTGTGTTGTTATGCTAATGGTGGCGGCAGTGATGCGCTCGTTCAAATGAAATGAAATGTGGGCCCAGTGAGGCAGGGAAACATCCAAACACTGAGAGGTCAGAAGGCTTTTAATTTTTCAAAATGTAAAAATGCAACTTCAGATACACTGAATATCAACACAGCCTTCATTTTAATTAACTTCATTTTTCAAGTGAAAATCACCAGAGATGAGATGAGGCTCTGGTGAGATGTGACTGTCTCCATTACGGGCCTAAGCATCCAAATCCACACACAGACACCAGTGACAAGTTTGAAAATCTTTGCTTTAAGGCTGTGTTGCTAAGTGGAAGTGATAATAAATAAGCTTACCATTGTTGTTTCAGCAATGGAGCCAAAACTGTTGATAAAAATGTTGCAGGTTACGTTGACAGGGGGACCTGCAGAAATGACACAGAGTGAAAAGGAAAATAAGAAGTGAGATTAAATGCAGGTTTATGTGTATTGGTTGGTTGTTTTTATCTACACAAATGTTCATTTGGAGAGTAAACACTGAACAAGCCATTAAGATGACTTTGCTTTGGTCTTTATTAGGTATCATTTAAACTGGTGATTATAAGAAAACCAGGAGGCTCAGTTCAGCACAGGGCCATTGTTCATTCTTCTCCCACATTTTAATGTGTTAAATGTCCTGAGTTGATTTGTAACAATTTTGGAAATGGTTTTAAAACTTAAGTGTATTGTTCTGAATGAAAAATTAAAGGAAAAATACCAAAATAATGACTCAGTCGTCAAACATTTGATTGTTTTAAAGTGAAGCACAGTGCCTCAAAAAACAAATTTACCAAAAACTAGACAAGAGGTTAGAAGTAAGTGAAGATTGAAGTTTGACTCAAAATAGAAAAAGAAACACATTTCTTCAAGATCGTAAAGCAAGAATAGTTCATATTTTGCTGAGTATGTCTTCAAACAGATTCACTCAGTCAGTTTCAATTCATTAGAACAGTTGATTGCAATATTTCCTGAACTTAAAAAAACCTCACACATTTGTTATCCTGCTAGATTATTTGCATAAATAACCTCTGTCGCTGCAGTACTCAAAGCATACAGGCAACACAAACCAAAATTCTCAGAGGAACATTTCTGAGACCTTGCTGAAATGACCTTGCTGAAGTGTACGTAGTACCTCTATTTGCATTACCATTTTATTAGGTATAATTTTATACCTAATAAAATGGCCTGTAAGTGTACACGTGTATTTTATTAATTCATTTCTTTTTGTTTATTTTTCTTAAGCACAGCAGATTTATATTATCTTCTATTGAGGTGTGAAGATGTCTCTTTAAGAGAAATGTTCTTGTGTGATCATAAACGGAGACAGCATCAATGGTAAAAGCGGAGTTCAGTTGACAACAGACTGCAGGAAGTAAACAAAGCTAAAGTAGCTGTCTGACATTATAAGAACAGACTCAAATAAAAGCTGAATGAACAAGTCAAACCCTCCAAACAAACCTGACATCATCAAAACATTTGCCTGCTGAGAGCTGGGTGACTTGTAAACAGTTCAGAACAAATAGGGAAACTAATGGTGACAAAATAAATTTCAAACAAAATGCGGAACTACAATTGTTCAAAAATAGTGTCGGTTCAAAAATAGTTCAGTTACTTTCTTCTGTCAGGGATCAAATGAGGCTCTGAAGGAAGTTTACAGATGAGTGGGTTACAGTGACGGTAAGGAGAAAATCAACACACTTCACTGAATCATTGGATTTCCAAGTTGAACAAACACAAACAGGATTACCTGGTGGACCAGAGCTGCAGAGAGGAACATGGAGGTTGACTCAAAAGAAATATTGCTGTTCAGTTTTAAAACCAAGCTTAAGACAGCAAAACTGATCACTCATCATTTTAAAGATAAAAGCAATGAACAAACAGATTTTCATATGGCAGATTTTCATTAGTTGTTCACATTTCCCTAAGAAAACTTTAACAAAATACTGAAAACCAACAGTTCAACATGAAACATTGAACTATTTCATGTTGAACAATATCTTTAATATTAAGATTTTAATATTAAAAAAGCTTTTTACCAATTCTGTTTCAGCAGGTGACCATAAAACATCCAGGTATTAGGAACAAAACAGGAGTGCTGTTGTTTCATTACAAGAAGAAGACAGTTGGTATGAATCTCAGGGTTTTTTCTGTTACTCTACATGACCGCTTATGTCTGATTTTATTTCCAGAAGCAACCTTTTCTCAACATGCCATAAATATAAACATAATTCTTATCAGGGATTAGGCGTGGCTGAAGTTTGTACTTTTACAATATTTTGGAAGCAATAAATGGTAAGAAAAGCACTATTGAACCAGCAAACTGCAGATTGCGGGACAAACTGGTACCATTGACTCAAAAGAAAAAGCTGCATATTAATGCATTGTTAGCTATATTTGGTGTTTGAACTTTTAAAATGGGTAATTATAAATGTTTTTAGAGATAGCTAAAATCTCTTTCAGCTATTCACGGGTGGTTGTGGTCCTTAACCGCTGTGAATACTGATGTCCACTGCACAAACTTTACTGTTATTAGCGAACATGATATAGAGAAGCAGATTTCGGTTTTGAACCATCAGGGTTGTAAATTCATTCCCCGTCTCTTACCAAATGTGTTTGATTCCAGGATTTTCGTCAGCAATCAACAAAACAAACATGGTATAGAGTGCTGTGTTATTGAATACTTAAAGTTTAGAAATACATCTACAAAGGTTTTTTTAAGGGTAGAATGTTTAATTTGTACCATTAACAGCCCCTATTTTCTTCTCTTTTTCCTAAATGGGACTTGAATGTTTCTCTACTCTTTTACTCTGTGCCATTTCTTTCTACTTTCTAGTCCATAGGCACTGGACTGACAGTGAGCTTTTCTTTTAACTTTAGAAAAGACAACAAAATAAGATGCAAATACAATCAACATGACTGTATAGGTGTAAATTCATTCATGCAAAAATCTAAATTAAGGAAAATCTGTTGCAGTCAGTTACTTTCAAAGTGAAGGAAATCAGAAATCAGATTTAACAAACGGTTACAGCTTGCAACTGCAGCTCTAATGTGCACATCTGTTTCAAAGAGTTTTCCAGATTGCTTTAGTGGTCCCTGTAGTTTTAAACACTGATAATTTGGTGCCATTAAAGCTCTGTTAATTTTTCCCTTAAAAATGGTGATTTGCTTTCTTTGAGCTGACAAAAACAATTCCAGCTGCCATCTGGTCGAAGAGGAGCTACATTGTTGCTGTGTGTGCTTAGTATTAGGCAGCATCTCAGCCTCCTGAGAAGTATACCTCTGCGTCTATGTGATATGGTTGCATTGTTTCAGAAGTCATTGGGTTTTACTCTATAACATGTCAGCATGTCTGGAAACTGACTTTGCTTTAAGTGGCACTTTCACAGATCTGAAAAGAGAAAACAGTTTATCAAGCTATGTTGTAAAGGCCACAAAAGTTTTACTGTCAAGAGCTAAAACAACATTACCAACCTAAATTGTTTGCGTATATCCAGACTATATGTGCATAAAATCCTGACCATGCACCATTCTCATACAAGAAGATTTTTTAATCTATTAATGAGACATTGAGTTGTTTATGAATCAAAAGTAATGTATAACAGTCTATTCAGCTGATATAATGCATCTAACTGTGAATAGCAAGGAGAGATACAACTTTGCCAGCTTGTCTTCACATTGAAGTGCTTTATATTTATTTTATACCTTGTAAGGTAAAAATGTGGCTTTGCATGACAAAATTTAATGTTTAATGAGTGAACAGGCTGCATCACTGTCATCCTCTGATACATGATGATGTAACTTAAGGTCAGACTATGCCTCTTGCAAGCACACGCGCGCACACACACACTTACAAAACATGGACACAGAGTTTGTGTTTAACGTCCCTGACTCAACGCAATGTCTAATTCCACTTGCCGGGGGCTGGCTGCGAATGAAGGAAGAGGTCTGGATTATTTTGATGGCCAATTACTCTTCCTGTCACAGTCAGACGAACGCTCGAGGCCAAGGGGGAGAAATATCATGTCAGAGTCATTCACAGACACACACACACACACACATACACAGACAGAAACACAACTGTGGTTAAGGCATGGAGTAGGTTGTAGAAGTACGGTTAAAAGAGGAAATAAATCATTAAAGTTTGCCTGAGGCAGTCATTCTTCATGTGAGTTATATGTACAGCATCCAATTAGAAAGGAGATATTACTTACAGGATAGTGAGATGGTATAATGATAAAGTTACACAGAGGAATTGAAACAAGATGACATGAAATTCACAGAGTTTATTTCAAGTTGTGCAACAGAAACTTGTTGAGAAAAATGTTTACACAACACAAATCTGACTGAATGTAATTAAAGTAAGTAGGTAGAAGATATGAACAAAGTGACTATTGTTTATTGAAAAATATTAAGCTGCTCTTTATGTATTAGGAAGAAACCAAATTCAATATGAACTATAGACTTGAATTGCACTTATTTTTTGAATTGGTTCAAAATTACATCTGTAAAAAATTTGTTTGAGACCGCAGTTATTTTTAAGTAAATGTGATTACACAAAAAAGATATTTTGAAACTGAAAGAACAGAAAGCATTTGGCTTGGAATTAATTATGAACTAATTTAATTTGTAGAGCAAATGCATCTTTGCGTTGCATATTTGTAAAATGTTTTCTACTTCTTTTTCCACAAATCCAAAATTACAACAATATCAGCTATGGGTTGCACTTTATACAAACTTTGTTTCTGACATAAAATCAACCCTTTACCCTCTGATGAGATATCAACCACCCTACAAGGTTGACCGACTGAAAGGAGAAACAGGCTGGGAGTGAACACACTTCAAGACAAATGGACTTCAGGTAAATAACAACCCCTGCTGAGGCACCTGACTGTATCTGTCTGATATATGAAGCCTGCACAAACCTGGTGAGTACAAGCTCTGATATGTCTGAGGGTTTATCCATAAAACCACCTGGTATTACATTATCAGAATGTTTTCTCTCAGAAGGGCTCTGCAGGCCTAAGTCCCTTTCACCTGGGCTTTGATCAAAATCCCTCCATCAAGGTCCTCTCACTGTGTGGCAGGAGGGAGGTGAGCAGAACAATGTCATAATTTGTCTTTCCTTGACATTTCTTAAAGTGCCTGATGCAAAAAAAAAAAAAAAAACTACAACAACAGATGAGGGGAAGCTTAAAACCCACCTCCTTATTTTCTGCCACAACAGTTCATTTAATACCCATCAAGTAAAGGGCAGGAGAGAGATTCACTCTGTTTTATAGCTTTCTCAATAAAACAGAAGATGGGATGCAGCAGAAAAAGACAGAAAGAGAAAGCAGACACAGCTCATTAACTGTCATGGAGGACAGGCTGGCAGTGAGTCACAGGCTTCTGTAGCTCTGCTCTTATGTTAGCCTCAGAGTGTATGAGCTCGCAGACACGTCTGTGCTTCCATGATCCTTTATTACATAACACCCGGTTTGCAGCTTGAATGAAACACAGATTTCATTCACTTGGATTTGCACACTAAGTTTATGTTTTTTCATATCTGTCACAAATGATAATGCAGAGAAAGCTTGTTCGTGAGTCTGATGCATTTTTGTGGGATAAAAATATTTGTGGTCTAATAAAGTCTGATACTGTCATAGTTTTTTCTCCATAATTTGCAACAACTTTCCTTGTAAATCTTTAAATTGTAAATTGTTTAGATAACTTTTGTGTCATAAAAAAATACATTTTCATACAGGGTCAAACAACTCATTAACCTCATATTAGAGTGAAAAAAACCAGAACATTCATTTTCTGAACACATCAGTGTAAGAATAGTTTTTGCATTGTTTTCACTTTTATACTTAACCAACACTATTTTAAAGCACAGACTTTTTACAAATACCTTTAAATAGTATGTAATGTTTTTAGTTCGCTAGTGAAATATTTAGTTTGAAGCTAGATATTTAGTTAACCAGCTAAATATTTTGTTTGCCAATTAAACATTTATCTTTGAACTAAATATTTGGTTAACAAGTGAAATATTTAATTTGAAGCTAAATATTTAGTTAACAAGCCAAATTAATAGGTCAGAGGGAAATGAATGAAAATTTACTTGCTGATAACTGGAAGTGACTAAATTAAAAGCTGGGTACTTTTAAACTGCAGCTTTTGGATCGTTTCATGTCACACCTTTATCACTGTTTTCCTTCCTCGTTTTTTGTACACTGAATCTTAAAATAAAGAATAAACCATTATAAATGCATATTAGCTAAATATGTTGTAATTTTGTACCTGGTTCAGAGTTAAACATATACCTTAGTTGGTAAAGAATATATTTAGCTTGCAAATTAAATATTTAGTTTGGAACTACGAAATTTACGAATGATTAGAAAACATGGTGAAAATATAACTGAGAAAAGAACACTCATTTTTTTCCTCTTTTGACAAGTTAAATAACCCGAATTATTGCTGCTAATTTTTGACTGTGTAATTTTACAAACGTCACCCCATAAAATGTGATTCTAGTGTGATGTTTCAGTATGACTGAAAAAATATAAATATACATTTATTCTGTTTACCATTTACAAAATGACCCACATGAATACAGTGTTATTTAATTAACTAAATTGAAGCAATAAATGGTAAATGTGGGATACAGATCCTTACATTTGCACCACATATAACTACAATTGAATAGATTCTTTTATATTGAAATCTCCATTACCTATTTTAATTGCTCCCCTAAAATTGTGGGTCTTTTATTGCAAAAAAAACTCATAAAACAAAATTAAGATAAACAAAGAAGCACCTGAATTTCTGAGAATAACAAATGTCACTGGCAGCTTAAATCAGCTTTTGCAAGCCTGAAAAATACCAACTCTGTGCGTTAGATAAAAAGCTCAATCTCTCATGGAATTTCATTCGTCCACTCTTGTGGAGAGTCATTATCCCAGGCTCAGTGCACACCAATTGTGCATTTGGGGGAAAGTGAAGCTTGACAGACCTGCCATACTAATTTACTGTTCCTAAGTTATGATTGGACAGTTACTGTCTGGAGAGTAGAGTTTAACTAAGAGTAAAACCACAATGTGTGTTTGCATCCAGTTAGTGGAGGGACAAAAATATTGGTCCTTTACTGATGCAGAAGCATCTTTTTGACTTTTTGTACCCAAAAAGGTCCTACTGGGTTTTACTTTGTAACTACAAGTACTTGTAATTAAAGGTCAACACACATTCTTGTTTGAAAGTAAAGACATATTGCATGGACAGTGAGCACATTATAGGTAAACAATTAGAAATGTTCATACCCATTGAACTTTTTTGTGCTTTTTCACATTTACACCACAAACTTTAATGTTTTAAGAGGGATGTTATGTGATAGATAAATCATAAAAAAGTCCATAACTGCAATTTGTAATAGGTAAATACAGTCTACCTGCAAGAGAGAATCTGCTGATAGAACAATGATTAGTTGTCAAACTCTCAGTTTTTTGGGGGGGGTTTCTAAGAGAAAATTAAACTATTAGTCTTTCTTCCTTCGACTTCATCATTGTACACTAGTTTGTGTTGGTTCATTAAGTTCGGTGGTAGTGAAGTGACAAAATTTTGAAAAATTTCTAGGGGCATGAATACTTTTCAGTGGGTATAATGACTTTCCTGAGGATCACACAGGCTCCATCAATAAGCAGACTCACATAATAAATGTGACCGCAGAGACACACATTCTGTAAACACATACAGATGTGGAGATGCCCTGAGGCATACAGTAAACACACCGTTTTATGCACATCCGTGCTTTTTACATGCCTCGTTACTTTTTCACGTTCTGCAGCTGATATGATTTAGCCTGTTACACACACATTTATGCATTTCTTTACTTCAATCCAACAAATATAAAATTCACCATCTAAAGCTTTTCGAGAACATTCAACTAAATTGAAACAAAAGTAGTTGTGCGGTTCTTAATGTCAATGTCACAAATAAATGTATCTGATCAATGTGAGGTGAACGAGTCTCAGGCTTTTTTAAATCAAATGTCCTGTAACTAACACACTCACACACACCCACCCACACAATGGGCAGAACAATCAAAGCTTGTCCTGCTAAGGTGCATCCCTGCAAATAAATTCCCCTTCTTCTTCTTCAGCTGAGCTCCACTTTCATTAAAAACAAGTGACAACAGTAATAAAGCAGGATGAAACAAACAGCTCGGCTCGACACTTCTGCTAACAGCATCCACCGAAGCTGCTTTTACCGCAGAGCCGCTTTAAACGGCCCCTGAGCTCACCTGTACCAGGTGGGTCTGGGATTTTCCTCAAAGCAATATCTAAATACAAAAGCCCCGGGAACAATATGTACAAATGTGTGTTGTGAAAAACACCCTATAGGCGTCTCACAGAGAGATTTATACTAGAAAAAAATTAAAAACATGCATATCATAAAGGTTTTTTTCCCCTGTAGTGAAGATTTTATCCTCAGTGTGATTCCTGAAGAGACAATCCTTGAGCTGTCCACAGAGGACATGATTTGAGGCCCTGAGACAGTTTTACTGTTATCGCTTCATCAACACAACTGGAAAGTATGTTTCTTGACAAAACCCCCAAATACTTGTCTTGTCCCCGTTTCATATTAGGGGACAATATGAAACGGGGTGAAGTCACTTTCTGTTTGTGACTTCACTCCTGATACTGGGCAGCGTTTTGGATCAATGCATTCACTTCCCTGCAGGTTATTTCATCACTTCCAAATGCCATATGTTAAAATTATACGCCAGGTGGGAAAAACAGCAGGGGGCGTTGGTTGGTGCAGTGGTGATTCCTCAGGCCAGCTGATAACCCATGCAACTTATGTGATTATATCTTGCAGGACATTTGTTTTTGCATTTTGGAGCGTCTAAATTTTAAAATACCAAAGCCAAGAGTTTCCAGCAGTAACTGGTAGCATCCATCTGAGGTTAGCATTCAGCTAAGCAGTCTGAGTCTTCAGTTACTTCACAGTATTATCAATCATTGATTTATGTGAAGGACTGAAATAAACTACTATATTTAATTTTATGTAAGCAATTTATGGAAATACCGCAAGGTGAAAGAACGCAAACCTTGCATCAGTTCAAGTTGGACCAAAAGGTTCATTTATCATCTACAATGGATGAATCTGTGAAAAATGTAAAAACAAAAATTGACAAAAATGGATCTGTGAGTTCTAATCTTTTATGTAACCAAGACTGACTTTACATTGTCATAATATTAGATGTGATATTCTAACCAATTGAGTTATTCATAAAGTAGGCTTAAAAACAACAAATGGTTAAAGTAATGTACATTAAGATAATAAGCATAAGTAAAAACTAAAAAGGAAAAACAGACATAAAACAATGCTAACCAACAAAACTTGAACAAAAGAACTAGCAACCCATATTGCGGTGAGTTTTATTCATCACTCTATGGTCACAACCAAAGAAGAACCTCTAACAAATATTAAACAAATTTGGTTTGGTTTCCCCCTGCTATGTGAACGTAATCTTGATGTGAAAAAACATCAAGATTAGAGAATGTGAAGAAATAAATGCTCCAGAACTATTATCTGTGCATCTCTACTTTTGTACTTTGTATCCCACTATTAAGCTCTTTGCTAACAACACAGTACACATACTGTTTATGTTTCATCAACTTGATGTGGGAGCTGAAATGGTCCTTCCACCACTGCACCAATTCTAAACTCAGATGTATTTATTGTTGGCGACAGATCTGTCCCCAGAGCTCATCCAAACCCACATCCTCCGATCCCCTCATCATCCGCGCACCGTATTCGGGGACCAATTAACTGGTCAACAAAACAGCTTTTTGTGCTGACATCTTCATTTTACACTAACTCGTCACTGCGGCAAACCCAAACCACCGAATGGATCTAATGAAGCAGCAGAAATCAAACACACCTCGTGTTTTCAGGCGAAGAAGTGTAGGTGGTATGGTGGAGTGTGTTCCATTATCGTGTCTTGAGTGGGTTGTAAAACATAGATATTTGGAGAAATCGTTGCTTTCTGTATGTCTCCTGACACCCAATTTAAGCTTCTCTAAGTGGCACTCACACCCAGAGAGCTGAAGTTGAATTTATTGTCATCAACAAATGAGTTAAACAAAGGAAAAGAAAGCAGAGAAAGAAAAAGAAAAGTCAGAAGCTACAAATTAAATGAATAAGAGGCTAAATTACATCGGATTGCCTCTTTTGCAACTGAGCTGCCCTCAGCAAAAACTTTTACAATGGCTGTAAGACATTAAATATTTATAAGATGTAGCATATATGGTTTGGGGAAGGTAGTTTTACTTTTTATTGAACTAATATATATTCCCTACACATGCTAACAGAAGCACAAACAAGGCTGTGGAAGAACGATTTTGAAAATGTATAAAAAGACAAAACCAAGGGGTTATTTTATATTTTTTTTATTCCTTTTGCTGTTTTGTCATGATGTCCAGAGGAGGTGATAATTTTTGTCTGATCAACCATGCATGAACATTGGAGCAGAATACCAGATCCATGTGGGTAAAAAAATACCTTCTGACTTGAGGGTGAAACGATGAAATAATTAACATTTTATCAAACACTGAAAGCTTTAAATTCCTAAGTTTTTTGGCTCAGCTTCGAAAAAAATAGCCAAAAGTCATAAAACTAGACTCTGGAGAAAAAGTTCTTGAGGTTCTTTGAAGATTACGGAATGCTTTATAAAATTTTTAACCTTTTTTATTCACTTTCAGCTCCAGGTTTTTAACAACATTTTAGCTTGATTCCATCATGGAATATATTCTAAACTGCTAAAATTATGGATTAAAAGTTTAAATTCTATGTCCAAATGTTTAGATGTAATCAGTCTAAACATATAAAGTTCTAAAATATCTTGGACTGTGTATGGTGACAATGACTGACTTTGTTACAGTTTATATAAGTGCTGTTAAACTTGAATTTTCAGATTCATTACACCAAGATTGATATATTTTGGATTACAGCCAGTGAAAACCTTTGAAGGCCTTTAGATCCTGAAAGAGACTAATAATTAATTTGTGATTGTCTTATTTGTACACTAACCATATATAAATTTATTTAGAAAAGCAACAGAAACTAATTGTCATCCAATCAGAATTCAAGCAGCTCTGTTGCTAGGTAGACAATTAAGTTATTTTGCTGAGGGCCTTCATTAAAGCTTAGGTCAAGTTAGTTAGTGAGAGAGTGTAGAGTTTCTTAACATCAGCATTCAGGTATAAGTGTGAGAGTAAAGTTTTTTTTAGCTGGTCAGCTAGCTACACCATTTTTCCTATTGACTTTTAATAAAAACTTGGATTACATTGTTAAAGGAACTGTGGTGCTAGCATTTTTTTCTGTCATGTCGGTAAATTAATGTGCTATATAGAAATTTTCCTTTAGTTTTTAATGGTTTTTAACCAAAGGATGCCTGCTGACTGTGTTGCTAAGAACATTTAGCACAAACAATGACTATTCCCCAAGTTTTTATTTATTAATGCTGTCATTAACGCAACAAAATAATTTTTTTATGTTAAATTATGGCTGAGGCAGTTGTACGTTTTTAATATTAAAGAGAGAAGGGGGTCAGTGAGTCACGGTATATGAGCCATGCATCATGATTCACATAATGGTACTTGCTGTAGGTAGCCACTCATACAAAGCCTGGTTCTATTGGAGCTTTGGAGGTTTCTTGTTGCTAAAAGGAAATCATGGCTCTTTTCTGTCAGAGAGGCTTGCTGAGGATGAGGGATTGGTGCAAAGTGAATGACTCACTGCAACCAGCTGGGCTTTTTTACACAGATAACTTTTTTACCAGTGGGCATTAAATGAACAACTGTTGGGATAAATTAGCCTGATTTAAACTGAACTTCAAACAGATAGGTTTTCATAAATCTGAACCTGTTGTCTTGTAATTTCCCTTGAGATTGGATTTGTTGTGAATTGGTGTTGTATACAGTGGTGTGAAAAAGTGTTTGCCCTATTCCTGATTTTCTACTTTATGCAAGTTTTCACACATAAAACCAATTTAAATATTTATCAAACACAACCCAAGGTTTAAAATGAAGGTTTTTTTAAGGTTTGATAAACATGAAGGAAAATTAGAAATCAAGAAGGGGGCAAACACTTTTTCACGTAAATAATCTTAAATTATGTGAAATAGTCTGTTGAATAGTTGCTGGGCAATGACAATGAAGCATTCGTCTTTTTGTGTTTCCTTCAGTTTCGATATCTGAAGGAGATGATAATTAATTATTGTCCATTATTATTATTTTTAGGATTTCTAGAACCTGAGAAGGAAAGAAAAACAGAAAATTTTAGCCAAGGGTAGTTTCTTTAAAAGCTGGAAATCATTACTTTATTTAGAAAAGTATCAGTATCAAAATTTGCCTTATTTTAATATCCAATACTATTATTGCTGCTATAATTCCCAACCCACCATTTAAAAAAAATTATAAATAAGAAATCAACCACATAGCTGACTGCGTCTCTGCTTCATCTAAATACCCTCACATGTCCAAATAAATACCACATGGTCAACACATACACAACTAGAAAATGAGCATTGGTTATCAATACTGGCCTAGTTTTTCTTGTGTTACCAATACCGTTATATTAAAAAATGACTCGCATGGACCAATACTGATGTTAATGCTGATATATCATGCTTTCCTGGGTTTGAAACAATATTTATTACTTTGGCTCTCTGCAAACGTGATAACAGTGTAGAGAGAAATAAGCGTCCAGGATGCATGAAAATGCTGAAAACTATCAAAGTCCAATTTGTCTTTTGATGTAACATTTAAACATTATTTCAACAAGACTTTATTTTTTTCCAAGTATATTCTCTGTCTGTTTGCTCAAAAAGTAAATTGACCACTTGTAAAAGTCCTATCTGGATCTTTCTGTAATGCAGATTTTACCGATTTACCGTTCTTTTCACTGCATCGCTCTTCATTTCCACAGAGAGTTCTTATTTCTTTTCCGTGCATAAAAACTGAAAGTACCTGGCTCTTCGAACAGAATCTCCTTTTCCTTTAAACAAGCTGGTAAACACTGCAGCTGATGAGCAGCAAAGGAAAACCACTCCCTGTCGTACTTTAATTGGATTGGGGAAATGAAGAATAGTGGTTTCTCCAGCCGTCATATTCAGCCATCCATCATCACTACTTCCACTGAGTGAACTTTAGGAAAAAACTTCATCTTGTTCCCTAGTGAAGTAGTAGAAATGCCATTATGATGTGCTTTCCTCCCTCTTTGTGCCTTTTTGCAATAATGCTTCTTTCTCTTCTCTTTTTTTGACCCTTTTTTCGTGTAACTCTGCCTCCCCTTCTCATTCATATTCTCTTTTGCAGCCAGAGGGTGTTCAGGTTTCATTATGGGATGAAATGTATTCAAAGTGGGAGGAAGGCAGAAAGAGGAGAGGATGGAGAGATGGATGGATGGATGGCAGCTTGGTCAGAAAACACCTGAGGCTCTCTCTGTGTGTATGTTAGTGTGTGTGCGGGTGCGTGTGTGTTTCTATGCATATTTACTTAAAATTGGCATTCATGCCTGCCAGCATTTTCCGTTTCTCCATGAAACTGTGTGTACCCTGTCTGCACTGAGAATATTTCTGTGTATGTTTTTGCCAGGAATGTGTGCCTGCTTGCATATGAGCTTTCTCTCCCAGACTCCTTTGTTTATTTATCCCTATTATACACCTACACTGTCCCACGGCAATTCATAAAACTGTCATTAAATGTAATCTAAAGCTTTGTGGTCATAAACATAATTCCACTGTAGGCTAGGTTTGGTTATTAATAAACCTAATGATCTGGGCAAGCTATAAAAACGACTCAAAAATGTGGAAATCAGCGACTGCCTGAAAATATAATGGATCTAGTCCATGTTGTGAATCTTAATTTGCAATATCAGGCTTGTAACTGTAATTTGCAATTAATTGAGCACATTCCTGAAAAATGCAAATAAAACTGATTACTTGCAGGCTGGATGCCAATAAAGCTCAAAAGAAAGTAAAATTGGTACCTGCTTAAGTAGAAGTACTTGTATAATGATATGAAACATTGGAGTATGAAAAAAAGTTTTAATTTCAGACAAGAATAAATATTTTAAAAATCCGTGACTCCAATGAACAACAGTGAGAGCCATTATGCACAATTGGAAAAAACATAGAACAGATGCGGTCAGCTGACCAAAATTACTCCAAGAGCTCATCAAAGACTCATCCAGGGTGTCAAAACAGAAACCAGAAGTGCTGAACTAACTCTTCCATGAATGCAAAAACCTGCATTGACCAAAGCAAACACAGGAGCTCATCTAACATTTACCTAAAAAACATTCTGATGATCCTCAAGAGTTTTGGGAAAAATAGACTGAAGACAAAAGCGTGGCACTTTTTAGAAGCTTCTCTTCCCAATAATTTGGAAATAAATTAACATCATTCCTAAAAAAGAACATCTTACTGACAGTCAAACATGTTGGCGGTAGTGTGATGTGGAGTCGATTTGTCTCTTCAGGACCTAGACGACTTGCTATAGTTGGTGAAACAAATCTGCTCTCTTCAAGGAGAATGTTTGGTCATAAATTTGTGACCTTCAATCCAAGTGCACTTAGATTTTCTGCAGATCAATATCGCAAACTCGCCAACAATTCCACATTTGAAAATGTTTTATGAAATCTGCTTTATTTTTTTCCAAATTCCACATTCAATAAAGATTCATCTCTAGTAAAGAAAAAAATGAAAATCTTTTTCATTTTGTGTTTCATCTGATTCTGATTCGGGACAGATTTGGGAAAATTTGTACCAAAGGAAAATCTGATTCAGGACAGAGCAATAAGCACCTTCATAATATGTAGCACCTTCTACTGATTTATTTAAATGTTTAAGAGTTAGCAGACACAGCTGGCTACGACTAGCTAGCTAGCTTCCTCTCTATTTTATGAGTCATCATCATATCCTTGTGCCTCCAAATTACAGAAAAGATTTCTCCCATTTCATAAAACCAGTTGGCCCTGAAGCTTGAACTAAGCTTTCAGTTGTTCATTTATTTATTGGGAAGATATCAGTGTTTCAGGGAGTTTTGTCGCCATGGTTGACTGGTTTATTCTGTTTGTGAGGAGAGGAGAGCCAAGCAGACGTAGAGTCAAGCTCCCCCTCACCAGATAACAGTGGGTACAAAAGCTGCAGTGGCAAAAACACTAGAAACTACTGTGTATCCTTCGCTTCTCATTTCATAATGATAAGGAGACTAGTAAGTATGTTTGAAGTTAATTATTAAGAAGCCATTATTGGTGTCCTGGCCGGGATTTGACTGACGGGTGGACATGACAGGCTGGCAGTTGCCAGACAGCATTGAGACAAAAATCAATAACAGGTCTGTTGTGGCAACACAATGACGGACATGAGGTGACCACAGCATTATACCAGTGGATTACAGAGAGGCAGTGATGTGTCAAGAGTGTGCAGGAATGTTCACGCCAGAGATTTAAAAGTCGAGGAACAAGCAGTGTGTGTTCAAGCTGCTCAGGCTTCTTCCTCTGTTTGACTTTAGCTCGTGTCTCTGGTATGGAAACTGTTTGTATTCCACACTGTATGCTTGTACAGATGGTCCATTTGAGGGAGAGTGTTTGTTTGTGTTATGGTCAGCTGCTCAATAAATCAGCAAGTGATTTAGTGCTGAGGTGTGAATGCTCCTGTTAGTCAGATGCCTTTAATCATCCAAAGAGGAACAGACACCAGTCGGAGATTATGGGAGAAACAAACACATTTTTGTACATACAACGTTCTCCAAATGACCAACTTTCTACTATTCTTTTGGCAAAACAAGGTTGTATTTTTACATCATTTTTCTTTTTTGTTTAGGGGGAAATAATTCATTTATTCATTGCATTTTCCATTCCAGGTTTGTCCTGCTCAGGGTCTTAGGGGGCCCGGATCCCATTGCAGCTGTCACAGGCAGAGAGACAACCTTGATGGATTGCCAGTCCACTACTGCTAGAAAGAAATTGAGTTTTCCTCAAGAGTCTGTGGACTTCTGCTTTTAATCAAATTATTTTAATTTTCTATTGACATTTCCTAATGAGTTTCTTTTGCAATATTTTTCTGAATTTTAGATGACAAAGCGTGGGTAGCACCAGGATTTACAACTTGTAGCTCATTTTGAATTAAAGTCACTTTCTGTTAGTGAAAGTTAAATAGAGCTTTTAATCAAACTGGGAGGATTTTTTTTCTTTTAATATAAAAATGAATAACTCATGAAAGAAATAGATTCATTAATACTTTATGAGTTTAATCAATTTAAAAGTTTGTAAATTAGATTCTTTTTCCTTAAACTGAAAGTTTAAGCAATTTCACTTCTCCTTATTTGGTTATAGACACACATGCAGCACATCCAGCCTGAAAAAACTGGAGCCTTTCTGCCTTGAGGCAAAGATTAAAAACCAAGAGGCTGCATTTGCCGTACATGTCAGGAGAATCTCAGCAGTGAGCCCTCGAATAGGGGAGATTTAAAGTATTGATCCTGAAGGAGTAAATAATAATGCACACGAAGACTTTGAGCCTCCCAAGTTCATTTTCCTCTTCTCCCAAATCTAAAGTCCTTGCACCTTCACAGACGTTGGCGATATTATTGCAGTTATTTCTAACATAAAATTAAGAAATTTTTTGTTTATATCACGGGACAAACTGTTGACTTTGTTAGAATTTGGTCTGCAGTATCAACAACAAATATATATGTTTAATATACATTCTTGTCTCTTAACGTGGTAAGTTGCTCCTCTGTCTTTAACTAGTCAAAGTTATGCTGCCATGTCGTTCTTAGCAGTCAAAGAGGGGACCTTGATTTACATTGCAAAGTAAAAGTCCCCACTTGGTTTGTATAGAACGACAGGGGTCCACTGTTGGCTGGTGCAGAATGACACAAGTCCCCACTGAGATAGGATGGAACGACATACACACTCCAGAATGAGCGAATAAAGAAGAAATTAACTGAATTATTTTTTAAGACAAAAAAAATATGTAAGTGGAATCAAAACATCTTAAGGTGATCTATTTCAGTTGATATAAATTACAGATCCCAACATTTGTCAGAAAAGTTTCCTCAGCATGGAAAGTTTAAATGGTATAGGAACTGACACTCCAATA